>JAKGSA010002315.1:0-20216 GCA_033558755.1 Philaethria dido
TATATATAAATTTGCACACGTGTCCGAATGCAGTGATAATGTAGTATTCTGATAGCACGTGATATCGTTATCAAGGTTACCTAGATAGTACCAAGATAAGAAGATCTAGGACTTTTAAACAGATATTTACTAATCTGTTAAGGTCTGGTCAGTTATTATATAACTGATATACTGAAAGAAAATATTATATAACATTTTTTTTTAGCTTCACGCTGTATCCCGCATATAGCAGGGTAGGTAGAGGTACGCAGAGGGAACATAGTGTTAAGACACTCCGTTCCTCACTTTCAGCCGTATTGGGGCATTGCGTGATGAGTGGCAGAACAACGCCTCGCTTTGCTTTGTTACCAGGCCCAGGAAACGAAAATACTAAATATTACTTATAATTTTTAATTTCCTCCTATCCTTCTTCTTCTTATTATTCTTCCTATGTTCATTTTACCTACTTATTTATACAGAAGCTAAAACATGTCTAATAATATTTGCAATATAACAATTAGATTTTTTTTAAATAATAATTATACTAATATGAATTAAAACTATATTTGTAAATAAAAAATTATGCCTCAATTTAAAGGAAACGGAACGGGAACGGAATTGTTGAAAGAGAGCGGAGTGTCTTAACACTAGGTTCCCTCTGTCTACCCCGATATATGTGGGATACAACGTGAAGCTATAAACGAACAAAATAAAAAAATATTAAAAGGGCCCATTATAGCGCAGTGGGACAGTGTTTGACTGTAAACATGATTGGTTATAGATTCGATTTCCACGCAGAGGAATAATTTTAATTAAATTACTTTTCCTATTCTAATGACATAAAACGTGGCGTTGAGTTCCGCCATTCAACACGCAATATGTCGAATTCAGTCAAAAAACGATTAACGTAGTGTCTTAACACTAAGTTTTCTAACTACCCTGTTATGCGTGATTTTTTTTAAATTAAAATATTGACACTGACACTGACCGCAAAGAAAATGACATCTCACGAACTGGTTTCATTCTACTAACGTATATATAACTTGCGTTCCTCGTAAACACACTCATTTACTCGACAGCCGGTGGACTTGGCGAATGACGTGTTAGCGTGCAGCGTGAAGCCAGCGAGTGATACGTGTTAGTGTCTAGTGGCAAACTTAGTGTCTCAAAAAACAATGAAAGATTTCGTGCAAATTTGGAATCGAGTCACTGGGAGGCAGTATGCGTCTGTTAGTTGTAATGAGAAGGAATTAAAAGATTTGTCGAATAGAGTAAAGAGTTTCGACACTACTTTTGATAGTGCCTCAGAGTGTGAGGGTTTGGGAAGGCTAGAGGATGTGCAATTTACAGAGAAAAAAATCATAAATAGACTTTTTAAGAAACGAAAGAATGGCGTTATATCGAGGAAGCCTAAATGTGAGTTTTTTTTAATTTGATTTAAAAAAATATATAATTTAATGTATGGAATATAAAAATGCAAGTATATTTTTTGCGTTAAAATAAAAATATATATTTATTTTTACAAAACAAATATAAAAAATTATAATTTTATATTTATTATGAAGTTATTTTTTTGTTTTTTTGTACAGTTATTATAAATATCTTTGTATGATAAATAAATATTTTTAAATTTATTCATTTAAGTTTTCTCTTAATAATATATTTTTTAGTTTATTTTCACAAAGAAATATATTTTTTAAATATAAATATATTAAAAATAATGATGATTATTATTATTATTAAAATAAAACAAAAATACATCAATATAGATATGAAATTTTATTAAAAAATGCTTTTAAAAATGATTAATACCAACTTATATATGTATTAATATCAAGTTATTGTAGAAAAAAAAATTAATTAGAAATTTTTGCTCTGGTTAAGTAAATCGCGGTGTTAAGTTCCGCAATTTAATACACAATAGTGACGAATTCGGATGGAAAGTGGCAAACGAAGTGTCTTAACCCTAGGTTCACTATGACACTACTATGTGGAATAAAGAGTGAAACTTTTTTTTATTTTTTTAAATTATAAAAAAATATTAAAAATTTTACATCACTATGGGAAATCTCATTGAAAAATATATTAAAATAATTATAATATTTTATTACAATTAAAATTTTAACAAAAAAAGAAAACCGATTACAAATAAATTATTACGAATAGCTCAAAAACTACTCGTTAGATCTTAGCTAAATTTTAATGAGACCACATCAGAAGTATTAGCTATCATATGATAATAGAATTATCAAATTTGGTTCACCCAGTGAAAAGTTATGTGGAAACACATATAAAAAATAGCCAAATTATGAAATTAAACCTTCTTTCTTAAAAATTGGTAAAAAAATAAATATAATGATGAGTAAGAACAAGAAAAAACAATTGATTATAAAAATGTCAACAAAAGGATGCGATAAATTTAAAGTATTACCTTCACGCTGTATACCGCATATAGCAGGGTAGTGTTACCTAGTGTTAAGACACTCCGTTCCTCACTTTCCGAATTGAGGCATTGCGTGCTGAGTAGCGGAACTCAACGCCGCGCTTTGCCTTGTTACCGAACCCAGAAAATGAAAAATTCCATGAAAAAAACAATTGATTGTAAAAATGTCAACAAAAGGATGTCATAAATTCTAAGTATTATATACTATAATAAAGAAAATATTAAATTCTTTTTTAGTCGATTTTAAACAAAACAGGGTCTCAATTCCAAGATATTTTTTTATATATGTTATACGCATAACTTTTTACTGGATGAACCAATTTTGATGATTCTTTTTTCATATGATAGCTAGTGCGTTTGATGTGGTACCATCTAAATTTACTTAAGATCTGACGAGTAGTTTTTGAGTAATTCGTAACAATTTTATTTTTAGTGCATTTTATTTGAATCGGTCTATAATTTCGTAAATTTTTTAAAAATATTTTTCAAAATTACGTTTCACTTTGTGGCGTTTCAGAGATATTTTTAGATTTTTTTTAAATAATACCACGCTTTTCTTATCAGATCTATAATAAGTTAATATTATAATAAAAATATAATTTACATACATACATAGCTTCACGCTGTATCCCGCATATAGCAGGGTAGGCAGAGGGAACCTAGTGTTAAGACACTCCGTTCCCCACTTTCCGCCTATTTATTAAAACTTGTCATGGATGTAAATATTCAATTAACTTTTATCTCCCATAGTTTTCAGAATATATAGAGAGAACTTAGTGTTATATCACTCTGTATTTCTTAATCAATGGGACTCGAACCTACAAGTATACTTACTTACTTTTTAATATTATAAATGCGAAAGTAACTGTCTGTCTGTTACGCTTTACGACTAAACCACTAAACCGATTTTGATGAAATTCGATATGAAGATAGAACTGAACTTGAGAAAGGACATAGGATACTTTCATCGCGAAAAAAGGGTTGAAGAGGTTGAAATGGGGGATGGAAGTTTGTACGGAAGTTCCTTATTGTCCAACCTTGGGAAAGACTATAGGCTACTCCTTACCATGTACGATATAGCCGAATTTAACGCGGGCGAAGCCGCGGGCGGAAAGCTAGTAGCGCATAAAAAGACGATCCCTAAAAAGATTTCAACAACAATTTATAGTTTATTTTAATATTGTAATAAGGAAGCATACAAGCTTAAAAGATCACCATTTGATTTTTTTGCTATTTACCAATTCCCTACTAACATTATATATAAATGATGTAAGTTTGTTTATTACTCTTTCACGCCAAAACTACTGAACTTTTTTTTTTTAACTTCACGCTGTAACCCGCATATAGCAGGGTAGGCAGAGGGAACCAGGGAATCTAGTGTTGAGATACTCCATTCTCTTTCAACAATTCCGTTCCTCACTTTCCGCCGAATTGAGGCATTGCGTGTTGAGTGGCGGAACTCAACATCGCGCTTTTTTACGCACTATACACTATAGTATGTAGTATGGACTGCCATTGTTAGTCACCTCAAGCAAAGCCGCGGGTTAACTAGTAACCATATAATCTATATATTAATACGTGAAGCAAAAACTTTGTATCCCTTTTTACGAAAATTACGCGGACGGAGGAGCATGAAACTTGGCACACTTATAGTTTATATAGCGAAGGAGTGCGCAATGATAATATATTTTTAAATAATGCATAAAAAGTATATTAAATCAATAAAATATACGTTACACACATTACCATGGTTTGACATCCATGTTTATATTAAGTGACATATACGTTGCTAGGCAACGCGTTGTTAACGCGTCGACGGGGACATTAGTATACTTAGTTCTGCTAATATACAGTTAGTTATGTATATAGAAGATAGTGTCGCATCACTGCGCACTACAAAGTCCAATATTTTTTTATATTTCCGCTTCTTAAATAAAATTATTAATATTTTGTTTGTGGTTATGCCTTTAAAATTCCTTTTAATTAATTTTTTTTTTTCGTGTATATGTATGTATATATTATTTTATAATTTTTTGTTGTTAAGTATACCTAATGTAGTGTTAACATGTTCCACAGCGGAGAAATGTTCTGAGGGAATCGAACCCAGAACATTTTACTTCTTTCTCCCTTTTTCACCTCCCTTGTAAACAAAAGGGCGGCGTTGAGTTCCGTCACCAACAATGCAATATATCTTAGACATTAGGTTTTTTTCAGCCTAAATAGTTCCTACACAATGAATAAAGCGGAAGCTAAAATATCGAAACCCAAAACCTTCGTGAAATCTACTACTATATCATAGCGAAAACCTCATTGTATCCCTATATAGCAGGGTAGACTGAGGGAAACCTGAACCTAGTGTTAAGATATTCCTGCCCCTTTGACGTTTCGTCTCTATTTTCCGCCGAATCTGAGGTTTCCACTGAGGAGTGGGAACTCAACGCCGCTTGCTTTGTTACCAGAGCGATTAAACGAAAATGCTGAGTATTTTTCGATATTTTCATTTTCTGAGTGGGAATCGAACCCACAACTTCTGACTGACCTCAAATGAAATTTGCTTTACAAAATTTAATTTACACAGATCACGCGGAAACAATAAAATATAAATAAAACAAACAGTATTGGATTCTAAATAACACTTGACTAGAAATGACCTTACAAAAAAATCTAAGGTTGCAGGAAATATGATCATTCATATTGCATAATTTTAATATATATATATATATATATATATATATATATATATTAGAAAGAGTATGAGTATATATATATATATATATATATATACATACATATATATATATATATATATATGCATATATATATATATATATAATATATAATATATATATATATATACACACATTATAAAAAACCCTGAGGTCATTGCTTAACTGTATGGTTATCAGTCTGATTCTCGTGTGAATTGTAAATCATTTGCATTATTTTACTTTATAGCAAAAAAAGGCAAGTGATGTTGAGTTCCGCCACCAGCATGCAATGCCTCAATTCGGCAAGCAAAGTGGGAACGAATTGTTGAAAGAGAACGAGTGTCTTAATACTAGGTTCTCTGGTCTTCTGCTACACTGCTTTGCGGATACATACAGCGTGAAATAAAAAAAAAAAAAAAAAAAAAAAACAAAAAAACGAAGTGAGGCGTTAAACACAAAAGAGGCATTCTACAGCTATGTTCGTTATGCGTCCGCTAGAACAACAAAGTGCTGCGTTAAGTACCGTGATTTAAAAATTAATAGGTGAAAATTTGAGATTTCTGTAATATTTTTCCCATATCGATTGACAGATAGTTAAACCTTTAAAATTTACGATTTTTACGGAATGTATTGCTTAAATGGAAATAAAAATAAATAATACCACTAATCGACGTAAAACGACAGGTTTATTTCACAAAATTTTAACTAAAAATATTAAAAAAGATTTCACAAATAAATGAAAAATATATAATACATATTTGTTATATTTCGAAACTCCGATATGAATCGATAATACCTTGTAACTTGTCATTTTTATCGTTGACCGTCAAAACATCACGTATTACTTAATTAATGTAACCCACTTTAAAATAATCGCTTGAAAATTGCATTCCTTCTTATATATATATATATATATATATATATATATATATATATATATATATATATATATGTTATACATATATATATATATATATATATATAAGTTAATTTAAAAAGTTATTGATTGAAACTCGATATAATGAAATATGACACAAAAAAAATTAGTAAATACGTCTTTGTAGGAAAAAATTAGACAATCTCATAGCAAGAGCAAATTCTACTCCCATAGCTGAGTAGTCAGAGTGTCAAAACACTCCGTTTACCATTTCTACCCGAATTCGAGACGTTGCAACTTAAGTGGCGGAACTTAACGCCGTGCTAAATAACTTATATCCTTTATCTATGTAATATATTTTAAAATATTTATATATTTCGTACAGATAATGGCATTATAATTAATCGAATGTCATTTTTGGTATGTTTTTCATAATTTTACCATTTATACTATAATATTATGGGTTTAGATTTATTTTTGTTGTAAAAATCGCATCTAAAATAATCGATTTTTATTTAAACTGCAAGCATTGAAGGGCAGCCTGTTTCTTTCTATAATTTAGAATTAACTAGTGTCCCTGTTGACGCGTTAACAACGCGTTGCATAGCAACGTTTATGTCACTTTATATAAACATATGCAACATTTATTTTATTAATTTAATATATATTTTATGCATTATTTTAAAAAAAAGAAGTGCAGAATGATATTCTGCACTTCTTCGCTATATAAAGTATGAGTATGCCAAGTTTCATGTACCTGCGCGTGATTTTCGTAAAAACTGGTACAAAGTTTTTGCTTCACGTATTAATATATATTATAGATAATTTAGAAATAATACGATGTCGGCATTCGCGTTTATAATATTAGTAAGGATGTGATTGTTTTCCCAATTTTTATTAAAAAAAAATGCCCTAAAAGTGATATTATTACGAATAACTCGAAAACTACTCGTCAGATCTTAAGTAAATTTAATGGGAACACTTCAGAAGCTAGTTATCATATAAATACAAAAAAAAGTACCGTGAAATTGAAGTCATTTAAAAAAAACGAATAATTATTTTTATCTCAACCGGGAATTGAATCCGTAACTATATTTTGCTTATGAGTATTTACTTTACTAATACAAATTTATTATATAATTTAAAATAATCTGTTTACATATAAACACCTTGAACACGACCTCCAATATTTGCCGCGACCGAACATCGATCCCACTGCCCTTGGCATAGACGATAAAATTTCTTACGATTATTCAATCTTGTATTATGTCGATGATTTGGTGTTTTATTAACATATTCTATTTCTTATACTTATATTGTATTTAATATAGTTATTATGACAAAATTATTATGAGGCCTGTGTGTATGTGGCGCAGAGGCACAAGTGTGTGACTGTAAACGCTACAGATAGTGGGTTCGAGACAAACTGCAGGATATGAAAATATTTAATACATACATACATACATAGTTTCACGCTGTATCCCGCATATAGCAGGGTAGGCAGAGGGAACCTAGGGTTAAGACACTCCGTTCCCCACTTTCCGCCGAATTGAGGCATTGCATTGCTAAGTGGCGGAACTCAACGCCGCGCTTTGCCTTGTTACCAAACCCAGGAAATGAAAAATTCCATTCCTGGAGTGGGAATCGAACCCACAACCTATCTCATTTAGAGTTACACGCTTGTGCATCTGCGCTAGGATAGGTGCATTATATGCTATCCACAACATACAGTTGAAAGAGAACGAAGTGACGTAACACTAGGTTCTCGGGTTCCCCTTGCCTACCCTGCTATGTGTGGGATACAGCGTGAATCTAAAAAAGAGATTTTAAATATTAGCTATTATTTTTTTTAAGCAAACCTTTGACTATACTGATATCCTGACCACATCAAACACATGAAAGTAAAATTTATCCAATTCAGTCCATTCGTTTGGAAATTATACGCGTACAAATATTTCGGTGATTCATTTTTATATATAAGTAACTACATAAGTTTAAAAATTACATAAACCAGGAAGCGAACTCACGTCCTTCTATTACACGAACGATTTAACGATGCAAGAGCAAAATAGGCCTACATTAAAGTTTAATTTACCATAAAGAGATAAACACCAGTAGTATTTTCCTATGAGTATGACCGTTGTATTGCGGAAACATGAAGAATGTTAATATATATACTCCTTGAATACTATCTATAAATATCTATATATATACGTGAAGCAAAAACTTTGTACCCCTTTTTACGAAAATTACACGGACGGAGGAGCATGAAACTTGGCACACTTCTAGTTTATATAGCGAAGGAGTGTACAATGATATGTTTTTGAAATAATGCATTTAAATATACGAGTATATTAAATTAATATAATATATGCCAAAATAAATTACCATGGTTTGACATGCATGTTTATATAAAGTGACATATACGTTGCTAGGCAACGCGTTGTTAACGCGTCAACGGGGACACTAGTATATACAATATTATAAAATCAATATGAGTTTGAAATTTAAAAATAATAGTTAAAAAAACTATTTAAAATTTAGATAAATTTTACTAAAACTCTGTAATTTTTCTTTTTTATTTTTTAACTTCACGCTGTATCCCGCACATAGCAGGGTAGGCAGAGGGAACCAGAGAACCTAGTGTTAAGACACTCCATTCTCTTTCAACAATTCCGTTCCCCACTTCCGCCAAATTGAAACATTGCGTGTTGAGTGGCGGAACTCAACGCCGCGATTTGCCTTGTTACCAAGCCCAAGAAATGAAAATACTAAATTTAACATTTCCTGGAGTGGATTTATTTTTTTGATTATGATCTATTTCTTAGTTTCTTTTTATAGAAGTATTTACTTTTTAAGGAGTGTTTACTTTTTAAGGAAAAAAACTCCTTAAAAAGTAAACAAAAATTCAAATTAATCCAACGTCTGAGATCCAAATCGAATCCACAACCATCGTCATAGTCGGACAATATTATCACTGCGCCAATACGACCACTCTAGTATTTATAAAAAACCGATATCCTAGAAGTATCTAGTTGTAACATGTGGTTACAACAGTTACAATTACACACTTCTTCCTAGAATTACTAGAATATACTAGAATTAGCTTATACATCTAATTCTAGTATATTCTAGTAAGTAATTCTATTTATTTCTACATCTTGACACTGTATCTTAATAACATGAAATTACAACACAAAAGTATGAAAAACTATAATTTTAATCATAAATAGATAAGTAATATGAAGAGGTCAGTCGTGGCGAAGGCACAAGCGTGCGAATGTAAACGCGACAGGTTGTGGGTTCGATTACCACTATAGAAAATGAAAATATTAAATAATATTTAGTATTTTCATTTCTTGGGTTTGGTAACAAGGCAAAGCGCGGCGTTGAGTTCCGCCACTCAACACGCAATGCCTCAATTCGGCGGAAAGTGGGGGACGGGATTGTTGAAAGAGAATTGAGTGTCTTAACACTAGGTTCTCCGGTTCCATCTACCTACCCTGATATATGCGGGTTACAGCGTGAAGTTAAAAAAAGAAAAAAATAAATATTTAGTGTTTTCATTTCCTCGGTAACAAGGCAAAGTGCGGCGTTGAGTTCCGCCACACAGTACGCAATGCCTCAATTCGATAGAAAGTGGGGAACGGAAATATTAAAAAACGGAGTGTCGGGTAATAAAGCAAATTGCGGCATTGGGTTCCGCACCGTTCACTTAGCAGGCAATGTCTCAATTTAGTGGAAAGTGGGGAACGGAGAGCTTAATAGAACGGAGTGTCTTCGTGAGGGACACTAGGTTCTCAGGTTCCCTCTGCCTACCCTGCTTTGTGCGGGATACAGCGTGGAGCTATAAAAAAAGATACATGTATATATATATATATACATATATATATATATATATAAGTAGTTAGAATTATCAAGTCATTAATTCATATTAACGACTCACGCAAAAAAAGTAAATTATTGTATCATAAAAAACAATGCAGTCGTAATTAAATTACAATTAAATTCTAGTTTAGCGAAAGCCGACTGTAAATATCAAAATGTCATTTTCGATTTGTAAACAAATTATTACGGTTTTTCTAAATTAGTTTTTTATATCACGCATATAGCAGGGTAGGCAGAGTGATCTGGAACCTAGTGTTAAGACACTCCGTTCTCTTTCAACAATTCCGTTCCCCACTTTCCGTTGAACTGAGGCATTGCGTGCTGAGTGGTGGAACTCAAGGCCGCGATTTGCCTTTTTTTGTACATAGCACTTTGATATGAGGCGCAGGTTCGAATCCTGTTATTTTAAAATGAAAAAAAAGTCAAGTAAACAAAAATTTTATAATTACAAAAACTTTGTACCTTTTTTACGAAAATTACGCGGACGGAGGAGCATGAAACTTGGCACACTTATAGTTTATATAGAGAAGGAGTGCAGAATGATAATATCTTTTTAAAATAATGCATAAAAAATAGTTTATATTAATAAAATAAATGTTACACACACTACCATGATTTGACATGCATGTTTATATAAAGTGATATATACGTTGCTAAAGACAACGCGTTGTTAACGCGTCAACGGGAACACTAGTTTATATAAAAACGCATCAGCATAGTATAGTAATTATAAATAATAAAAGGGACTTTGAGACAAAAATTTTCCACTCATAACCGACCGGTAGTATTATATCACTAACTGGTTTGATGCGACTTTGCTCTATTGATAGATTTAGTTCCGGGATATATGTTTACATTGAAATTTAATTACAAAAAAAAATATGTTTTGCTTTTTATATATCGTTATTTTAGCTTCACGCTGTATCCCGCACATAGCGGGGTAGACAGAGGGAACATGAGAAGCTAGTGTTTTTTTTTTTTTTTTAATTTTAAAAATGCAGAGTCCCTTTGACATAATCAAAGACTGTAAACCTTTTTTATATTATACATTCAATTTTTAATTTATGACTTATACCTGAGAATTGTTTTTTAACCTGGCAATAACTTCTAAGTATAATTTCATTAAAAACATTTAAACAATTATTCGGTTTAAGATTCCAAAGTGATTTATCTATGCTTATAAATTCTAAAAATACATTAAAAATACCAAATATTTTTATTTTGAGAAGCTAGTGTCAGAACACTCCGCTCTCCTTGAATTTGAATTTGACTTTTTTTTTTAAGGGGAATCGAACCCACTAACTAACATTTTGTGAACTACACTACGTTAATATAATGCAGTAATTCCAATAATATTTATTATAATTAATTATTATGAGTAAGAATTTTTGTAGCTAACCGTATTAATATAAGTATGTACGTAGTTTTTTTTATTTCCACGCACTTCGCACTGGTAACAAAGCAAAGCGCAGCGTTGAGTTCCGCCACTCAACATGCAATGTCTCAATTCGGCGGAAAGTGGAGGATGGAGTGTCTTAACAATAGATTCTCAGGTTCCCTCTGTCTATCCTGCTAAATGCGGTATATAGCATGAAGTTATATATCTCGTTTTTTTTTTTGGTTTAACCCAGTAAAAAGTTTCTACTTTTAAAAAAATACAGTATTGATAACTTCTTTCTTCTTAGTTGGTTAAAAAACGTGAAGTAACAGACCCCGGTAGCGCAGTAGAAACTATTATAAAAGCGAATGCAAGGTTAGCAATTGTTAATACGTCAATAACAATACTATACGAATAATTATTTGTTAATTGTATATGTGTACATAGGTTTGAATCTTGTTTCTCTTTACTTCTTTTTAGCTTCACGCTGTATCCCGCATATAGCAGGCTAGGAAGAGGGAACCAGAGAACCTAGTATTAAGACACTCCGTTCAACACTTTCCGCCGAATTGAGGCATTGCGTGCTGAGTGGCGGAACTCAACGCCGCGCTTTGCCTTGTTACCAAAGCGAGGAAATGAAAATACTAAATATTATTTCCTGGAGTGGGAATCGAACCCACAACCTGTCAGGCCACGGGTCGTAACTAATAATTCAATATATAAAACGCACATAAATCTATACATAACATTTTTGCACTCATTTTCGTATGAATATATTAACCTTCGTGTCATTAGAAGGCTATAACTTTGTTTATTAATACTTTGCATTGAAAAAATTAAAAAATATATGTTTTTTTTTTTAATTTAAATTAATTACGATTAAAAAAAAAGAAAATCGTTAGAAAATTACGAATAACTTAAAAACTACTTTAAATGGGGCCATATCAAAAGCTCAGCTATGGCGAGCCGTCCATACAACTCGATTCCCACCGGCTTTTCTAACTTTTCAAAGTACAAGTATGAGACCTAAAAAAAAAGCTCGTTAGGAAAATGTGGAGCTCGAAAAAACAAAGTCAAATAAGGAGTGAGAGCCAAAAAAAAAGGTCACCAGGAAAATATTGGACATAAACTAGCAAAAAAAAGCTCTGACATCTTATAGACCTAAAAAGAAGGTCATATTTCGATAGTGAAATTACTAAATACCTTGATATTCTATACCGGTTTCCCTAAATATGTCGGCTTCTCTAAACATTACTGGCTTCCCTAAATATATATACCGGCTTCCCTAAATATACTTCGGCTTCCTTTAATTTACCGGCTTGCCTAACTAAAATGTTCGCCCCTCGCTACTGCTAGTTATCATATAAAAAAAGAATCATCAAAATTGGTTCATTCAATAAATGTTGTAGGCTTATTATTATAGGCTTTATGTGTCAACATAAAAAATACAGTCGAATTGAGAATTTTTTTATTTCTTAAAGTCTTTTAAAAAATTCTCATAATGATAAAAAAAAAACATGTTTACGCTTTTTCTGACATAACAGACATACTGTCTCATCCCATGCCGAGTACCGTAACTCAACGCCGGAGTTTGTAAACTCTTAAAATATAGGTATTTAGTTTGTCTATATAATACATGCAGGGTAGGCAGAGGGTATCTAGTGTTAAGACACTCCGTTTCCCACTTTCCACCGAATTGAGGAATTGCGTGCTAAGTGACGGAACTTAACGCCGCGCTTTGTCTTATTATCAAACCCAGGAAATGAAAAATTCCATTTCCTGGAGTGTGTCTCGAACCCACAACCTGTCGCGTTTAGACGCACGCTTGTGTCTCTGCGCCACGACGGGCTTTATAATGTTAATATAAATATTCAGTGTAACAAGAAAGGTTGTTTAAACGTGATTATTTCTATCAGATTGCAATTTTAGCAAAGATTAAATGAATTTAGTAAAAACATCACGTATCGACACTCAGCTGTGTTTCATAAATATTTATGGTGGTTCAATTATGTATATAATATGTTGATTTACACGTACATATATATGGGCATATCCCCATTTTGTTATATTAAAAATCATGCATAGCAGGGTAGTCAGAGAGAACCTAGTGTTAAGACACTCCGTTACACTTTCGAAATCGAGACTTTTTTTTTTAACTTCACGTTGTATCCCGCATATAGCAGGGTAGGCAGAGGGAACCTGAGAACCTAGTGTTAAGACACTCCATTCTCTTTATACATTTCCGTTCCCCACTTTCCGCCAAATTGAGGCATTGCGTGTTGAGTGGCGGAACTCAACGCCGCGCTTTGCCTTGTTACCAAACCCAAGAAATGAAAATACTAAATTTTACATTTCCTGGAATGGGAATCGAACCCACAACCTGTCGCGTTTACAGTCGCACGCTTGTGCCTCTGCGCCACGACGGGCGTAGACATTATTTATTATTTCAATATAATCATTTCCCTAGTTCGATATCGAATCTACTACCAATCGTTTATAATCGGACGCTGCGCCACAAAGACCTCAATATATAGTTAAAAATGTCAATAATTAGGATTTTAACAAAAAAAAATATTTAAAAAAGCATTTAGTAAGAAGGGAACCAGAGAACCTAGTGTTAAGACGCTCCGTTCTGTGGGTTCGATTCCCACTCCAGGAAATGAAAATATTATATAATATTTAGTATTTTCATTTCCTCGTTCTGGTGACAAGGCAAAGCGCCGCGTTGAGTTCCACCACTTAGCACGCAATGCCTCAATTCGGCGAAAAGTGTGCAACGGAAATGTCAAAAGAGAACGACTATACACTAGGTTTTCTGGTTCCCTCTGCCTATCCTGCTATGTGCGGGATACAGTGTGAAGCTATACAAAAAAAACATATATATTAAAATATTTTAATTAACCATTATTCATTGTAGAATAACCACTTAAGGAATATAATACTAAAATAATTTTTATTTCTTCGTTTTGGTAAGGCGAAACGCGGCGTTGAGGTCCGTTACTTTGCTCTCTCTCTCTCCCCATCTCTCTTTCTTGATTTCATTAAGAAAGTAGAGAACGGAGTGTCTTAACACTATGTTCTCGTAAACCTGCTATTGTTGTACAAATACTAAGTTAACTTAACATTTGACATAATAGCAAAGGTGGTTGACTCCAATTTCGTTATAAATGCT
The DNA here is from genome assembly GCA_033558755.1 of Philaethria dido. Classification (NCBI taxonomy): domain Eukaryota; kingdom Metazoa; phylum Arthropoda; class Insecta; order Lepidoptera; family Nymphalidae; genus Philaethria; species Philaethria dido. The sequence continues at coordinate 14,446 of JAKGSA010002315.1, forward strand.
TATAATATACATATTATAATAATAAATGTTTAATAATAGATGATAGTTGAAACAGAGGTCACGGGATCAAGTCCGTTAAGATCAAATACAATAGTTGTAGAAGTGTCTACTATTTATATTAGTGGTGAGCGTCCATATAACACACAGTTCCCTCCGGCTTGCCTAGCTTTTTTAATATACTAGGTTGAAACTTAATTTTTGTTTTTTAACTTCACGCTGTATTCCGCATGTAATGATACGTTCAGACATACGACAGTGACAGCGCTGCATTTCCGTTCCCCACTTTCCATAAATTGAGCATTGTCTGTTGGTGGCGGAACTCCAACGCCACTTGCTTTGCCTTGTTACCAAACCCAGGAAATGAAAATACTAAATTTTACATTTCTGGAGTGAAAAATCGAACCCACAACCAACGGGTTGTGCTTATGGAGCTTACGTTGTAAATGGTTACAAAAAACCAAGGTCAAGCGATTCCACCTGCCCAGTCTTACTAAAAAGGTCATAGAAAAAAAACAAGCTCTGACATCTTAAACATCTAAAAAAAAGGTCATTGCCAAAATTCGATTCTGAAATTACTAAATACCTTCACATCCTATACCGACGTCCCTAAATATACCGGCTTCCCTAAATATATACCGGCTTCCCTAAATATATTCCGGCTTCCCTAAATATATACCGGCTTCCCTAAATTTACGGGCCTGCCTAACCAAAATTTTCGCCCCTCGTCACTGATTTATACTATATTGTAAAACCTCCAATATCCAGGGTTATGATGGGTATGGGGGTTCACTTATAATAGAAAGCCCCGGATAATCGAATTACAACATCTTATTAACTTAACTTAAACACCTGTCGTGGCGCAGAAGCACAAGCGTGCGACTGTAAACGCGACAGGTTGTGGGTTCGATTCCCACTCCATGAAATGGAATTTTTCATTTCCTGGGTTTGGTTACAAGGCAAAGCGCGGCGTTGAGTTCCGTCACTCAGCACGCAATGCCTCAATTCGGCAAAAATTGGGGAACGGAGTGTCTTCAGGGTAGACTGAGAATCTAGTGTTACGACGCTCCGTTCCCATAAAATTTCCGTTCCCTACTTTCCACCGAATTGAGGCATTACGTGCTAGCGGAATAGGTGCCTTATATAATATTATTATATATCTTCATTTCCTGAAGTGGAAATCGAACCCATAACCTATCGCATTACAGTCGCACGCTTGTGTCTTTGCGGCACGACAGGTCTCAATAATATTATAAATATGACTTCTATATATATAACTCGTTCAACTTTACACATTCATTAATGTATATACTTAGGACCAGTTTTTTTTTTAACAATATTAAAAAAACGACGTAAAAATAATACATACTGTATATATTAAAAAAAATAAAACAACAAGATAACTGGTTTAGTATTACGGAAAAGTATATTAAAATTACGTAAACACAGATATAACGTGCCACTGTAGACGCGACAGGTTGTGGGTTCGATTCCCACTCCAACAAACATGCAGCTTTGCAGCAGCATTGTTTTGCGTAGCAGAGTAGAGAACCTAGTGTCAAGACACTCCGTTTACTGCTTTTCAACTAAATTGGAGAGTGAAAAAATGTATATTTAAGGGAAAATATATATAGCGCCTGTAGTGGTGCAGGGGCACGCGTAAACGCGACAGGTTGTGGGTTCGATTCCCACTCCAGGAAATGGAATTTTACATTTTCTGGGTTTCGTAACAAGGCAAAGCGCGCCGTTTAGTTCCGCCACTCAGCACGCAATACCTCAATTTGGCGGAAAGTGGGGAACGGAGTATCTTAACACTAGGTTCCCTCTGCCCTGCTATATGCGGGATACAACGTGAAGATATGTATGTTGGTTAAAAAAAATAACTTCACGCTTTACCCCGTCAGGGAGAACTTCAGTTCAGTGTCAAGACACTCCGTTCTTTGCTTTCTGTCGTAGTCGAGAGAGAAAAATATAGATTCATAATTAATGAATCTAAATTTTGTTTTAAAATTATTTAAATTATAAGAAAATAGTAATATCTAAGAAAAACTTTTGCTGCTGTGTCGCTTTACAAATTTATTTATTTTAAATTAGTACTTTATATTTATTATGAGCTATGTAAAAAACAGTATCCCGCATATAGCAGGGTAGGCAGAGGCAACCTAGTGTTAAGACACTCCGATCTCTTTCAATATTTCCTTTCCTCACTTTCCACCCCATTTTTAAGATATTACACGTTAAATGGCAGTACATAACGCCGCTCTTTGTTTGACCAGAGATATAGTTATTCCACTGAGTGGGAATCGAACCCACAACCAATCGCGTTTACAGTCACCGTTCTATTGCGTTTCTATTATAATAACAATAACATAGTCTATCAATCATTCATCACAATATAGGTATTATTAAATAATAAATACAACGTGTTACATGATTTGTAATTGTTATCCATTAATATCTTTTTTATATTACGTTAATAAACTATGTTATAATAAAAAATAATAATTAAAAAAAAATCGCCTGTCGTGGCGCAGAGGCACAAGCGTGCGACTGTGCGGTTGTGGGTTCGATTCCCACTCCAGGAAATGTAAAGTTTAGTACTTTCATTTTCTGGATTAGGTAACAGAGCAAAGCGCGGCGTTGAGTTCTGCCACTTAGCAAGTAATGCCTCAATTCGGCGGAACATGGGAAAGGAACGGAGTGTCTTAACATTAGATTTCAGGGTCCTTCCCGTGAAGCTAAAAAAATAAATAAAAAAAACCCGACTGCACAAAGAACAGCAGAAGATCATTAAAATTTTGACAAAGATAAAAACCTACGTCAAATTTAATGTACTTGTCAAATCTTAAATACATTTAAATAGGACCACATCTAAAGCAATAGCTATCATGTAGGAAAAAAATCATCAAAATTAGCTCACCCAGTAAAAAGTTATGCGGTAACATAAAAGAATACAGTCGATTTCACAATTCAATTAAAAAAATACAATAAGCCCGATCCAGGGAAAAGAAAAAAGACACCCCGTTCTCTTTTCAACACTTCCGTTCTCCACTTTCCGCCGTATTGAATCATTGCGTGCTGAGTGGCGGAACTCAACGCCGCGCTTTGCCTTGCTACCAGACCTAGGAAATGAAAATACTAAATATTATTTAAATTTTCATGTCCTGGAATGAGAATTGAATCCACAACCTGTCGTGTTTGCAGTCGCACGCATGTGCCTCTGCGCCACGACAAGCGTTTATGTACTTTTATATATTGTTCTTAAAGTATATCTTAATATAGTTATCTATATGTCATTTATTCTAGATTCCATATATTTATATCGTTTCATGTAAAATAATAATTATCGTTCATTCCCCGTTTAACAAGGTTGGATGCTTTTAGCTATAACTTCTTTTTATATATTTAATATATATATTTACCGACTTCAAAGAAAGAAAGAGCATAACTTTTTGCTGGATGAACCCATTTAGATGATTCTCTTTTTAATATGATAGCTAGTGTTTCTGAGTGTTTCAAATGTTGTTCCATTTCATATGTAATTAAGGTCTGATGAGTTGTTTTTGAGTTATTCGTAATAATTTAGTTTTTAGTGCGTTTTAAGAAAACTGTAGATTGACTTTATAGGACAGTCTAATAGCTCAATTTCCACTAGGGAAATTATTATATTTTACCAGCAAAGTGTGGCGTTGAGAACTGGCACACAACAAGTACTAACTCAAATTCCCGCAGGAAGCAGGAAGCGTAGTGTCTTGATACTAGGTTCTCTCTGCCTACCCTTTTATATGCAGAATTAGTAAATCTAATTTATATACGACTACGAATATCCCGCGACTTCGTTTCCGTTGAGCATAAAATCTAAAATTCCGTTTTGCCCGGTATTCGTAGAAATTTCGAGAAGTCCTTTCTCAACTCTCCCCTACAATCCCCCACTCCCTACACGCTACATGTCATGTTTCTATGTGCAGTAGTTTCTCGTTCTCCTCTCTCAGCACTCCTCTACACTCCCCGCGTCCCTACACGCCACATGTCATGTTTCTACGTGCAGCAGTTTCTCTTTCTCCTCTCAGCACTCCCCACACTCCCTAAGTAACTACACGCCACATGATTCTATGTATAGTAATTTCGCCTTTACGTTGTCTATCAGTCTTAAAAACAGTTACATTTAAAAATTATACCAAGAATTCATCATAAAATTTATAATTTACATACATTTGTTAATTATCTATTATTCATACATACAAAAAGAATAATTATTACTTTATAATCATGTTATATCAATAATCAGTGAAATACTGGTTTCTAAGAAGTATAAAAAACTCGTTCCGCTTAAAATAGCGTTCCTTATAAATATTTGATTTATATATTTTTTTTAACTTCACGCTGTATCCCGCATATAGAAGGGTAGGCAGAGGGAACCTGAGAACCTAGTGTTAAGACACTCCGTTCCCCACTTTCCGTCGTATTGAGGCATTTCGTGTTGGGTGGCGCAACTCAACGCCGCGCTTTGCCTTGTTACCAAACCCAGGAAATGGAATTTTCCATGAATGGAAATCGAACTCACAACCTGTCGCGCTTACAGTCGCACGTGTGCCTCTGCGCCACGACAGACGTTTGTTGATTTATATACAAATGTTTCTTTGAATATATGAAGCCTATTGAAATAAAAAAAAAAAACATTTTTTTTATATAAATGAAAGTTATACAAACTCATTTCATAAAATTCAATTTTTTCAAGTTTTAAATTGATTTATTTAAACTTAAAATTAATGGTCTTCAGTTTCAAATTCAATGTTGAATTATTAAAAAATAGTAAATAGAATAAATTTAAAAATAAAAAAATATGTCTTTTTAAATATTACACAACGAATTTGAAGCTTTATAAAACTGAATTTGATGTATGAAAGAATGACTTTGAAGTTCAAAAAACTGAATTTCATGTATATACATCATAAATTTGGAGTAAAAAGCCTGTAACAGACTATTTTTTGTCCATTCATACTACATACACATAAATACATAACTTCACGCTGTATCCCGCATATAGCAGGGTAGACAGAGGGAACCTAGTGTTAAGACACTCCGTTCCCCACTTTCCGCCGAATTGTGGCAATGCGTGGCGGAACTCAACGCCGCGCTTTCCCTTGTTACCAAACCTAGGAAATAAAAATTCCATTTCCTGGAGTGTATCTCGAAATCACAACCTATCGCGTTTACAGTCGCACGCTTGTGCCTCTGCGCCACGACCGGCGTTATGACAGCTCATATTCCACTATATAAAAAAATTTAATGCGTAATTTAAATACACTTTTTATCTTTAATGAATAAAAACACTTAGAAACATACGAAATAATTTTTCGCTAATCTCCATAACGAGTAACATAATCGTTTTATGTGTTAAGAGGTTGATAAATAATTTTATGTTCCTTGAAAAACATAGGTTAGGTAATAGTTGTTAGGTGGTAGGAGGTTCTCCTCCGACTGGCTCGCGACCACTATCATGTCAAAGACGAACCGCCAAATATCTAATGATGTGTTCCGGTTCGATGGCATGTAAGCCAGATTTTCCCCTTTCACACCCATCCTTTCCCCAAAATGTGGTGGTTCTGATAGTGGACTACTTCATTGTCCCCCCTTCCATCAGTATCCTCTAGGTTGGCAACGCATCTACAACATCTCTGGTGTTGTAGATGTCTATGGGCGAAGGTAACCATTTACCATCAGGTGGTCCTTCTGCTCGTTTGCCGTCCGTTATCAATAAAAAAAAAAAAAAA
>JAKGSA010002316.1:556-20214 GCA_033558755.1 Philaethria dido
TTTGTCGTTCTATTTCACATTGAACAGTGTGGTGTCGCGACGATTATGACTTGATTATGTTTTTTTACATAAAAAATGTATTACAATTTCTTCACTGATGAATCGAAGGTAACTTCTTTCCATCCGGGTATCCCTTGACTCCTCTCATCTTCTTTTTAACATTGGTCGTCGTTTTATAAAATTCTAAATATTCTATGAACAAAAAAAAAATCACAATTTTTCTTTTTTTTTAACTTCACGCTGTAATCCGCATATAGCAGGGTAGGCAGAGGGAACCAGAGAACATAGTGTTGAGACATTCCATTCTCTTTCAACAATTCCGTTCCCCACTTTCCGCCGAATTGAGGCATTGCGTGTTGAGTGGGGGAACTCAACGCAGCGCTTTGCCTTGTTACCAAACCCAAGAAATAAAAATACTAAATTTTACATTTCCTGGAGTGGGAATCGAACCCTCAACCTGTCGCGTTTACAGTCGCACGCTTGTGCCTCCGCGCCACGACAGGCGTTAATATTAATAAATTCACACATTAAATCTTTAAAAATGTAGAGGCCATAGTGGTGCAGGGGATAACGTGTGACTACAAACGTGTTAGTTGTGGGCTCGATTCCCACTCGAAGAAACTTAATATTTCCTCCATATTTCTATTTCAATTATTTTCATTTCTCTGGTAGAAGGAAGCGTGGCGTTGAGTTACGCAATCAATAGGTTATAGGTTGAGTGTCTTGAAAAAAATAACTACTTTAAATTTAAAATTATGTTAATTTAACTCTATCTCGTATAAATAACAATAAACATACAAAATTTAAAAAATATGGTTCACCTTTGCAGTATGAATAACGAGGATATCGCTTGTATATACGCCCACACAATCTGGAAGGTTTAATTGAGGCTTTTAATCCCGTACAAAACAGCTAATTGTAGCTTCAAGTGTGTATTGTAAGGGTTAACTAGTACAAAGATTGATATTCTTACAGAAGCGACTTGCTGTTAATCTTTAGTATGATGCTGTAGCGCGACAGGTTGTGGGTTCGGTTCCCACTCCAGAAAATAGAATTTTTCTTTTCCTGGGTTTGGTAACAAGGTAAAGCGTGGCGTCGAGTTCCGCCACTCAGCACGCAATGCCTCAATTCGGCGGAAAGTTGGAAGTGTACTAACACGAGGTTCCCTCTGCCTACCCATACTTGAATAAGAGGCCATCGTGGCGTATTGGGATAGTGTCTGACTGTAAACCCGAATCACATAAAAATAAATTAGAATTTTATATATTGCATTTGACTTAACAACTTGGAAAACCAATATAAATGCAATTTTGCTTAACATTTTAAGTCTCATCTAGAGATTTCAACTCAGTGTACAATTGTATCTCTCATTCTGCAGGTTCCAGCCCTCCGGTAAATTGTGTATCACCGCAAGTACTTACGATTACAATATTATTGCTTATTGTGTAAAAAAGGTGTACTTAATATAATTGATACATATACACGTAACAATGAAAGTATAATTATGTAAGCTTATGAAATTACAATTATTTATAATCTTTTACCATTTAATTTTACTCTCTTTTAAGGTTGAGTAAAAATTTCCCATTTATTACTATTTACCATATAATAAAAATATAATAAGACATACTTGTCTTAATAAACGCCGTGATCAATTCATCTACTATTAAAAATGTTGAATTAATTTGGCACTTTTATATTAATCCCTAGACGGGGAAGTGATAATTATTTGAATATAATCACGGTGGTAAGAACCGCCGCTCAATAAATTCAGAACAGCGTTCCGAATTCAGGCGGAAAGTGAAGAACGGAATGACACTATACTCTCTGCTTGCCTTTTTAGTGCAAAAAAAAGCGAAAAGCGAAGTGAGCGGAGTGCCTTAACACCAGGTTCTCTGGTTCCCTCTGCCTATCCTGTTATATGCGAGATACAGCGTGAAGCTAAAAGAAGGTAAAGTAAAATATTACTACGCATAGCAAAGCTCTTTATATAATATATATATGCAATGAATATGGCACTCCTATGAATTGAAAATACAGAGTAGTTTATATCGGAAAATTCATTAGTATATACTTCCGATCTTGGGACGATATATATAGCTTCATCAGTCAATATCCGTAATAAACAAAGTTGGGAAAATTTAAAATTTTATTTTTTTTTATAGTTCAGATTTATGTCGTTTTTTTTTTTTTAATTTTTATTGATAACGGACGGCAAACGAGCAGAAGGACCAATTGATGGTAAGTGGTTACTCTGCCTATAGATACCTACAAGCAAACACCAGGAGATGCTTTGTAGATGCGCTGCCAACCTAGAGGATACTGATGGAAGGGTATACGGTAGTCCACTATCAGAACCACCACATTTTGGGAAAGGATGGGTGGGAAAGGGGAAAATCGGCTTATATGCCATCGAACTGAACACATCATTAGATATTTGGCGGTTCGTCTTTGACATGATAGTGGTCGCGAGCCAGTCGGAGGACGAACCTCCTACCACCTAACAACAAAAATTTATATAATTATTATATTAAAAAATTTATAAAGTTATTTCAATCGACTTCGAAAATAAGATGGAGTTTCCAAATTTGATTGTATTTTTATGCAATACATGTAACTTTTTCGGGTGAAGCAATTTTGATTTGAAGTCGATTTCTTTGTCGCCACCGCCGCCGCTCGTCAGCCAGAAGACGTCCACTGCTGGACATAGCCTCCCCATAGACGTCATAGCACGACCGGATGCTTCCCGCATCCAGCGCTCGCAATTTCTTTTTGTATTATAGTTAAAATTTCAACCGTTTTAATTAAATATTTTATATGAAACAGGTAATTTATACATCACTTAAGCAACATTTTTAATGTAAAGTAAATCATCAATAGCAGGTACTTATTTATTTCAATGTTGCTAACCAGTGCTTCCATAACAAGGTTTAAAATAATCTCCAATTACCAGTGCCTTGTATTGTTAGAATATAAAAGAAATACTTATTTGTTGCGGTATTGTATTATTATTTTTTTAATTAGAGTTATTATCTGTGGTTTGGGACGAATGGCGACTATCCCTTTGTTCAGTAATAATATGATTTTTATAATAATTACGGACATTTGGTAGCATACAACTCTTTAACGCTTTTTTTAAAGAAATATACATGCATCACGAGATGAGACTTCTCGAAGTCGGAACATATTGTAATATTTATAATAATCATATATTCACATTAATCATATTTTCATTACATACACTTTCGCGGAGTTGAGTTCCGTCACCTAACACGCCGTGTTTCGAAAGCTGCGAAAGGAGTTTTTTGACACTAGGTTCACTATAACAACTGAGTTACTAAGCGGAATAAAGTGTGCAGCTGCTTTTTTAAATTATATTTTAGACCAATTAGAATACATGACTAAATTAGGTAAACGTAAATATTGTGAGCGCAATTTCAATATAACATCGCAAAGTTCTTACCCATTTGATTTTATTTTCTAGCATTTTATACTAGCCTGTCGTGGAGCAGATGCACAAGCTTGCGACTGTAAAGGCGACTGGTTGTGGGTTCGCTTCCCACTCTACGAAATGAAAATTTTAAATAATATTTAATTTCATGTTTCATGTCTTAATTTCATGGGTTTGATAGCAAGGCAAAGCGCGGCGTTGATTTCCGACACTCAGCACGCAATGCCTCAATCCAGCGGATAATGGGGAACGAAATGGTTGAAAGAGAAGGGAGTGTCTTAACACTAGTTTCTCATGTTCCCTCTGTCTACCCTGCTATGTGCGGGATACAGCTTGAAGCTATTACTTTAGCACTAGGTACTTTATTATTATTATTTACAAAGCTTATTAGTATTTATCCATTTAGAAACCATCACGGCGCAGTAGGACAGGTTCTGACTGTAGACGCGATTGGCTATGGGTTCGATTCCCACCCCGGGGGAATGCTTATATTTAAACTATTTTAATTTTTCCGCTCTCCTACGACATCGCTACTTAACATGCAATGTCTCGAAATCGAGCGGAAAGTGGAAACGGAGGGTTTGGCACTAAGGTCAATAGGTTAGTATAGGTTCTGCTATGCGGAATAAAGCATGAAGCATGAAGCTTTTTATTAGTATTTATAACGCTAAGTCACTGACCCATCAACTAAACCTAACTATCGCTAAATTCTACAATCTACTATCTATTTATAGCAATTTCCATTGAATGTGTAACATTTGAACGTGATAGACAACGTATACCCCATCATTAAACAAAATAAACATCACCCATGCCATATCTAACCCTCTATCGCGGAGGCGGGGCCTTAATGACTGCTAATGAGAGTTTTTATTATTTTACAGTTGTAAAATAATTTCTTATACGGCGCCTCTTTATACCTAGATAAACATCGAAACTCGCTTCACACCTCGATCTGATAATCGAATTAATGCTCTCGTACTATTTCACGCCGTATTATTGCTTTTTGTGTGGTTAATATGAGGCTTTGCAGCGTAATTTCGGGTTTTTCAGATATACATCCGATTGAAGTGATCTGGATTTTTGTGGTGATTGTTATTATCATGTTACAGCTAAAAATATACAAAAGATTAAATTTACTTTTTTATTGAATATATTTAAGCAATCAAATTTTAGGACGTCATTATAAGGATTTTACTGTTAAGTTATAATGGAAGAATATTTTTAAATCTTTTAATTTAGCATATAAAATTTAACAACTCCTATTAAATTTGGACTAAAATAAGTAATAATGTAATAAAAGTAACACCTTAAAAGTTACAGTTACTTATACCTATAGGTATTGATAATATAATATGGACACCATGAGTACTTAAAGTGTCATAACTTTGCTACGATTACAGATATAAACCAGCCGAAGCCGCGAGTTAACTATATATTTATAATCAAACATCCTGCAGGTACCAGAACGAAACAATCAGCACTGGCGATCGCGAGATCATGGAACTAGATAACCCACCCTAAGTCCAAATAACGTAAATATTAAACAAAATGGAGCATAATGAACAACTCCTTAATTCGACCTCTTTATCTTTTGTTACTTCGAGTGTTGAAGTTTCATAATAATATATAATTTTCCAACCTTAATTTCCGAAAAATTTGGCCCACATCGCCTATTTAGGTTATGTTATTAATGTGAATTTTTGTTACACTTTTTATTTATTAATATTATACAATATCGTTCTGCTTTAGACTTCAACTTCTTATTACTTTGTTATTCTTTTTATGTTTCCTTTCGAGGTAAACAAAGAGCATCGAGTGTTGATTATTTTACAATATGCATATTTATTATTTTAATTTACATATAAATGTTGAATTCTAAAGTCAAAGTCAAAGTCAAAACATTCTTATTCCATAAAAATGTAAGTTTTTACCATTTATTTCCTGACATGCCTAAGGAAGTAGAAAAAATGCAAAAACAAACAACTCAAAAAATGTGTGCAATTTTGACTTGAAAAGCTCTAATTAAATTAGGTTGAGCCTCATGAGAAGATGTATGAGGTTAAACTCATGGCTACTTTAATTGCCAGTATTTGTTACAAATTACAATTAACAATTTTAATCCTTAGAAATAGAGCAACTCATTTTAACATCTCTTTATCGGGAACATAATCTTTAACAGAGTAATATGCTTTTTGGCAGAGCCTGTGCTTAACCACTTTTAAATTTGTTCAGTGATAAATTATTATTTACTGTTCTAATTTATAACAAAACTACAATCCTTATAAAAATATATTACCAAACATTTTTTATAATACAAACTGTGAACTGTGAAAAAAATCATTATTAATACGTACTTCACAGCGTCAGCATTCAGCATGTCGCAACGTGATTATCACTGCATTACTATAATAACTCATAGGATTCCAAACAAAAGTGACAGGATATATATGGTCAAAGTTGCGCACACTGCAATGTTTGCTCGTTGTAATCTCTAAATTTAAAGAGTATTTACTTGGGCTATCGAGAGCGCGTAATTAATACAATCTTTGTTAGAGGGTAATTTGCCAGAGCTAATGCCGGCGTGTGTAATCTTCAAAGGGGATTTAGAAACACGCGTTCTATTCTATTTTGGTAGCGTTCTGAAACAGAGAAATATTTACAATCTCTCTGGAACACTTCGGCGCATCCGACGATCGTTACGCGATCGCGAACGCATCGATTCTGTGAGTCAGGCGAGATTTGAATGTGCAGGATGAAGATGCATTCATTAATGATGATGGTGGCTTGCATTTTCGCATTAATGCCTTGCAAATTCGTTGCAGTAATTCATCCTGAACGGGTATTAATATTAATCTACCGTTTCGATGACGCGGATAAATAATTTATATGAATACTCTTTAATCTTTGTACTTATATTTATTATTTAGTAAATGTAAGATTATTTTTGATTTAAATTCAAGAAGCCGTAGAATAAAAAGTAATACGCGAAAGCACACAAATCTTTTATCACAGCGTTATTGTTGATGATGAACAGTTTACATCGGCTTTATATGAGGTAATATTGGCGCCGATTTCAACGCTCAATTTGTCATACTTACTGGCGCCTTTACTGCAAAACAAATTAAAATAGAAGCCAATATAACATTTTTAAAATTATTCTAGGTCAAACGTTTTTTGTCATTTCCAGCTGCCTACACAAGAAGTAATTAAAAACTAAAATAAACAGAGCGCTTACAATCGTAAAAAAAGAATATCTTAGTCGACTATAAATGAGTACAGATGAACGTAGAAGCAATAAAACTCAAGTCACAGAAATAAATCTTATGACTATTCGAAAGCATAGGTGAGAAGAATTGGACGTTTTTATAGTAATATCTAACGCGATACTTCGATGGAATGCCATTAAATGAAAAATTTAGCCAAGTGCCATGCAATATAAAAATTATTAAGAACCGAATAAAGTGTCTATTATTACGAAATAAATAGAAATAAAATTTGGTATTTGCAATAAATATCTATCTGGATGATGAAGAAACAAATCATGTATGCACGGAAGATTACTACACAAATTTAGTGGGGAATAAATTTGCTTAAAATGTTGCTTGGGAGTACGTAAATGAAGTGATTACACTGTACTTCTCTACAAGGTTAATACTATAATTTAAAACTTTTTAGTATTCAGGCGTTTATTACAAAAGGTGTAGTATATGTGTAGTGCTTTAATTATACATAATCCTTAGCAAATACACCATAAAAATTGCTACCAAAATTTCCCAAAAAGCGTCATTGCTTGTTATACAATTTAATTTATATCTCATTAATATAAGCTTTAGATTTTATCTTCTAAATATAAGTATGAATGGTAATACGTTTTATTTACAGTACAATATTTTTCGTTCCTCCGATTTTGCATATCACTTTGCAGCGAGTATCTTTAGTTTTATGTCTAAATCTAAGCCATTGAGAGGGTCATATCAATGTTTTCCAAAGCATTGCAATAAAAATTGGTCCAGATTCCACATCGAAAATAAGACGTTTTTTGGTCGTCTGCCAAGTTCATTATGAGCGTTCACGAAATTTCACATTTGAATTATTTTACTGTCTGAATTATGGCCGTTACTTAAATATTTGGTAAACAGGAAAAATATAGTTCTGATCGATCAAATTTAATGTTGCGCTGAAATAGCATCTATAAGTGGATCACATATAACTACTGATTTTTAGTGCCTTGGAATTACATAACTGGTCAGACGTCTGTCATACTCTTTACTCGTTTCAGATGCTCTACGAGAATGGATTATAGATGTTACAAAATAAGCAATGAAATAATATGAATCACGAATCTAATTATCGACCGCTTACATTATGGTTAACAAAGCACTGGACATTGCATAATTTCAGCCATATGCAATCTAACAATAGAATGGAGCATTAGGCATGAATCATCTTCAACTGATCCATGCGCTGAAGATTATCGAACTAGAGCACTAACACTTGCGGGATGCATTAAAACGTACGGGAATCTAATTTACGCCTGCATATAATCTCGACTTGGCAAATATTAATAAAATTGAAGTTGGTGCATCAAACGTAATTTAAACGACATTCGTTGCTAATAAGTTTCAATCATTAAGCTGATATATTGTAGTGCGTTTCCACCTCCGTATCAAGTCGGTCGGTGAAAGCCACTGTTTTAACTACGTCCTATATATTTATAGTTAGCCATATGTCAAATTTATCCTTCTCTAGTCAAATCCAAAGTTTATTTGAAATTGGGTCGTATTTTTGTTGAAGGTGTTTCTAATAAGCTAGTTGGGATTACGCACATTATTACAGTAGCAACAAACACATTGACAAGTGTTTACGTGTTCGCAATTAGATCATCCATTGATGTATGTTGCTTCAGTACGTCAGTGTGCAAAGAGTTCGATTGAGAAGTAACGTGAGGAATCTGGTATTGATTAGTGATGTTCAGGATCATTGGAAATCGAAATATCTCAATTACTAAGAAGCTATTTGTGAGATATTTTTGTTATATTTCTGTTTAATTATATCTCATCCGTTTTCTCTGTTACTATTTTTGGATTAAACTATTTATTATTTATCTTACTTTTTATTATTTTGTTATTTTACACAGGCACAAGCGTGCGACTGTACGCGACAGGTTGTGGGTTCGATTCCCACTCTAGGAAATGAAGTATTTTCATTTTCTGGGTTTGGTAACAAGGCAAAGCGCGGCGTTGAGTTCTATTACTCAGTAAGAATGCTTCAATCTAGTGGAAAGTGAGGAACGGAATTGTTGAAAGAGAACGGAGTGTCTTAACACTAGGTTCTCAGGCTCCCTCTGCCTACCCTGCTATATGCGGGATACAGCGTGAAGTTAAAAAAAAATCATATCTAAATTATTATATTGTTATAACTCAAGAAATTTTATTTTTTTAATTATCTTCTTCTTCTTTCTTGGTCTTAATTTAATATGATAAAATAAGTTAAGCATTTACCTAAAATATATTTTTTATAAAAACATTACCATTTCAATATTCAAAGATCTGCAGAGATACAGATTTGACTAAGATGCGGATATCCCACACATCACTAGCACTGATTAGCGTACAACAAAGTGTGAGTGTACGTTGTTATGAATAAACTTGCGTATGTGTAGCAGCGCATTAAGTATGCTTTGGATTTTATTATTTAATGATTCATCTTAGGGATGTAGAAATAGTCAGGAATGCTTGCGCCGTTCGCGTTGAAAAGCCAGTAATAATAGAATATTGGCACATCTGCCCCACTGTATAAGTTTTAATGTTATTACTCTTCTGCTGTATCATATCTCGTTCCAGATGTATTTTAAGAGTGTTTTATGTTTTTAATTGCGATTCGTGGATTATTTTTCGACTCTAAATTTTTACAGCTTCTTATAACGGCCACCTGAATGATGACAGAATTAATATTGTTTATGAAATATATTTGACGGAATTGTGCGATAAATTTTAATAATATTCTTAGATTTTATTATAGCGTTACATTACGCTTCCTCTGTGATATAAAATATTTTGAATATGAAATTTTATGTCAACTAAATACAATTATCATCCTGTGTTTGCTTTGGTAAAGATACCGATAGCTTCAACAATACTTGCATGTCTATAGATAAGTTTCGTTTCGCTTATGGCCACTTAGAAATAATTATTCATAAGATTGGAACTAACAATGAATTAGAAAATAGCGTCACTCTTGATAATATGAAGAAACACAATGATCGTTTCGTAACACCAACACGAAAATGCTTTAATCTGAAATTAACGTGTTCCACCGCCATTGTATAATGACCCATCAAATACCACCAGGATGTGGAAGTGCGTTTACGTTAACAAAATTTGGGGGCTCAGAATATCCTGGACACTGGACTAATCTGACGCCATTAGAATCGATCATTAAATATGAATTATAAAATATAATAGTAAGCACAAGAAAGGCAATCACGCCGACCATTATCAGATTAAATATCTCATAGTTCCGTCAGCGTAATTGTATTTTACTTATGAATCTCTATCGTACACTAGTAACTATGTATGTTTTTAATTTAAAAATATTCAAGAAAAGTAAATATATGTTTTGTAAATATATAGTAAAGATTTATAAAATAAAAAATGAAATATATCTGTGTTAGAATTAAAATATGCATCGCCGGAGAAATTATTTCTTTTTTTGACAAAAGCCTATTGTTCTTTATGTATTTATATTGATTTTATTTATTTTGAATCATTAAAATAGACTTTTATGGCCTCAATTAAAAAGATACGAAAAAATTATAGTGTTTATTAACAACAAAGGTC
Source organism: Philaethria dido (assembly GCA_033558755.1). Taxonomy (NCBI): domain Eukaryota; kingdom Metazoa; phylum Arthropoda; class Insecta; order Lepidoptera; family Nymphalidae; genus Philaethria; species Philaethria dido. Next base: position 10,850 of record JAKGSA010002316.1, read on the forward strand.
ACAGGTAGATTCTACCAATAGAGTAGATAAGATTAGGTCCAGTATAGTAGACCACGGTCTATTTCAAAGCCGTCGAAACGCCGGGTTTACAAAAATGTTTAGAAATCGCGAAGATCAAAAATTTCATTATGTAAAAGCGTAAACGGAAATAGAACCTAAAATTGTTGTGATGTTGTGGGGCAAATTTTTTAAGCAACAATAGTATCAAGCTTACGAGAAATTAATTTTATGTACTCATTCCTATAATCATAATAAGAATATCTCATAAGTGGGCTTTAATGAGATATTGCAATTTTTTTTTTTTTTTATTGATAACGGATTTGGCAAACGAGCAGAAGGACCACCTGATGGTAAGTGGTTACCTTTCAGAGTATCTACAACACCAGAGATGTTGTAGATGCGTTGCCAACCTAGAGGATAATTGATGGAAGGGACAAATGTAGTAGTCTACTATCAGAACCACCACATTTTGGGGGAAAGGATGGTGGAAGGGGAAAATCTGGCTTGAGCATGCCATCGAACCGGAACACACCATTAGATATTTGGCGGTTCGTCTCTTGACATGATAGTGGTCAGTGAGCCAGTCGAGGACGAACCTCTACCACCTACCGTGTGAATATTGAAATTGTTCAGGTTTTCTGATATTTATTTCTTAACAAAAATTTACTAAAGTAATTATTGTTATATTATGTGTACATACATGTTGTATGTTACAGGTATATATTCAAATTTTTAGTAGAAAACTTATTTGTACTCAATTTAAAGTCACTTGCCTTATATTTGAGATGTATAGAAATTATCAGCAGTCAGCATCCTGTAACAAGTAATGATGATTAACAAAAAATATTATTTAATTAACGAGAAAATGTGAAAGCGAAAATAAGAAAAAATGTAGATTATCGTTATAAAATCACTTATAAATAATTACTTTAATATTCATTCATTTAGAGATTTTAAAATAATATATTTTTTTTTTTTTTTTTAACTCACGCTGTATCCCATATAGTAGGGTAGGCAGAGGGAAACCCGAGAGCTTAGTGCTACATATCTGCCTTCAAACAAACTGTTCCTCACTTTTGCTGTGATTGAGGCATTTCAAGTTGAGGGCGAATTTTTAAATATTAAATACAAATAGTAAGACACGATTGGCTGTGTCTGTTTCCTCTGACTTCTCCCACTACCATGCGTACTATACGGGTAACAAAACTGATAAAAACAGTAATCATGTCATTTTCTCTAGCCAAATGATTGGGCCAAGAGGCGGGTCTGAATCATGCTATGTTCGGGATTTTTCACATTTAATTATTTTTTTTATTTATAAATTATTTTCATTCAAACACTAAACTAAGTTCGACAGTGTAAGTAAATATTTTAATATAACTAGTAAAACATATGTTGTAGTTGACAAGCCACTCACTGTAAAAATTGCTTCTGTTTCGAATCAACATCGATAAAATCGGAAATGACAAATTGTCATAAATAATACAGAGTGAGGACAGAATTAAGGATGGTAAGCTTAAATACGTTAAGAGGTAAATGTGGTCCTTACCTATAAAATTTTATTTAAACAAGATTAATTTGTTAATATTTAAATTAGGCCATTGTGATATACTGGTCTTGAGTATAGTGATAGGAAAGTATATAAACGCAGTAGTGATTTGATTCCCCATTTGGGATCACATAAATTATTTTTATTTCACGCCGTTGTGTGTTCCACCACTCAATAAAAATGATTCATTATTTTTTATTTTTTATGGATAACGGATGGCAAACGAGCAGAAGGACCACCTGATAGTAAGTAGTTACCTTTCGTCCTTGACATTCAAGCAACACCAGAGATTAGATGGCGCCGACCTAGAGGATAAATGAAAGGGGTGACTATGTAGTAATCCTATCGGAACCATCACATTCCTTGAGGAAAGGGTGGGTGGAAAATGTGTCCTGGCTTTGCCACATCATTAAATAATTTTGGTGGTTCGTTCTTGACATGATAGTGGTCGTGCGAGCCAGACGGAGACGAACCTTCCTACTACCTAACTACTGGGATACCTGTCTTTACGGGCTGCTACCCAGCAGCGAAGGGGAATTGTATTTCAACCCCGTCCCCTTACAGGAATAAATCTAAATTCAGGAGGAAAGTAAAGAACAGATTATCTTGACATTAGGTTTTTTCTTGGCTAATAATTACTAATATACGCGTATAAGTTTGGTTGTGCTTATACCTCTTGGTCTTTTTTTCCTCCTTGCTAAACTTTATATGCGTTGATATGAAATGGCCCAATGATAGCAGGTCTCCCAGTGTATCCAAAGATAATCAAATACTTGAAATCGCAAAACCAAAAAAAAAAAAAAAAAAAAAATGGTAGTTTGGTTATTATTTACACGGTAGGTTTACCTACTCTATAGTATAATTTAAGAGTATAAAAATGGCAGTAACTATTTATATTATAGAAGACAGAAGTGCAGATACACAAGCGTGCGGTTGTAAACGTAAATGTGTTGTGTGTTTGATACCCATCAGGAAATGAAAATATTAAATATTTATTATATTAATATTTAGTATTTTTTCATTTACTCACTCTGGTAACAAGGCAAAGCGCGGAGTTGAATTCCGCCACCCAACACGCAATAAGTTGTCGGCGGAAAAGTGGGAAACGGAAGTCTTAACAGACGGGACTGTCTTAAGATTAAGTTCTCAGGCTCTCTGTAATATTATTTGTTTTCAAAAAAAAACAGATATAGACATAGAATATCTTAAAATGTTATACAATGATGGAGTGACAGTGACAGCAAAGCATTTATCTCATAAATATATATGTGATATAATATCACAACGCAATTATTTTTTAATCAACTCTTTAACCTTGTTGTACAATAATTAATTTTATTTACAATACAATACACTTTAATACAAGTAAATAATTATTGTCGGTCATAGAGGCCATCGTGGTGCTGTGGGACAGTGTCTGTCTGTAAGCAATGACTGTGGGTTCGATCCCCACTCGAAGGGATTTTTATATTTAAATTATTTTGATTTCTTCTCTAAGAAAAAGAGCGGTGTTGAATTCCGCCATTGAACACGCAATATTTCAGGCGGAAAACAGAGTGCCTTGACACTAGGTCTTCTTTGCTTATCCTGTTATGCAGAAAAAAGCGTGAAGCTAAAGGGATACCAGTTATATGTCATTTTTTAAATTAATATCATTAAGTATGGTATAGATTTTTCTATTCACGTATATAATAATAAAAATAAATTAAAAATGCATATTTACTAAATTATTTATGTAATAAATAAATACATACATACACTGCTTCACGCTCTATCCCGCATATAGCAGGGTAGGCAGAGGGAACCTAGTGTTAAGACACTCCGTTCCCCACTTTCCGCGGAATTGGGGCATTGCGTGCTGAGTGGCGGAATTCAACACCGCGCTTTGCCTTAACAAGGCAACCTAACCTAACCTAACCAAACCCAGGAAATGAAAAATTCCATTTCCTGGAGTGGGAATCGAACCCACAACCTGTAGCATTTAAAGTTGCACGCTTGTGCCTCTGCGCCACGATAGGCGTTCTATTTTTATTACACATTTATTGTATATTTATATAACTTAGAAGCTTCAATTGAAAAACAATATTTTTCAAGTCCACGAAACTTGAATACATCGCCATCTACAATTTTCTTCATTAATAACATAATACGAGTATAACCTAAGTACTGGTTGTACAATCAGAACGCATCATTAGCCACGCTTTAATCCGTTTTGGGCCACAAAATTATCAGATTCCGTCACACTTGGAACTATTTGAACTCCTAATGAGTTTTAGTAACGCAATAAAGTCACTTTATATTATGAACAGTCATTATTGCTTATGAAAATAATTATGATATATGTTACTCATTCGGCTAACAAATGTAATGAATGTAGAAGAAATTTATTTTATGTTGGAGAATTAAGTGACGTTATTGTTACTTTGAAGCTTTTGTTAGAAACCAATATTATAATGAGCTTTTTGATTTTCGCGATTATTACACATACTTACTTACTTACTTTACTTCACGCTTATCCCTGGCGGGGTAGTCATAGAGAACGGAGCGCCAAACGCTACGGTCCCTGCATACCTCTTTCGCCTCGTCCACAGTCATTAACCTCTTCATGCATGCCCTCCGGGGAATCCTCATGCCTTTTACGTGACCTACCTCCAGCCTCACCTCATTGATACTGTATTCTCGAAGGTCAACCAAGGTCTCCCTCTACTTCTCTTACCGCTCACCTTTGCTTCATATATCTTTCTCACCATTATTACACATATTAAATGAAATTACTTTAACCGGATAAACCACCTACATTATAGTACTCGAAAATACATTTTTGGAAACCCGACGTTTCGAACACTTTACAGTAGTCCGTGGTCACAGTTACACTGAATGTCTACCTATAATTAATCCGGTTAAAATAATTTCATTTAATAACCAATATTAGGCTTAAACAGCATTTTCACGCTTTATCCGGCAAGGCAGGAAAGACAGAGACAACCTAATGTCAAAATACTTATTTTTCTGTTCGAATTCGAGACATTGCATTTTGAGTGACAAAACTCAACGCCGCGCTTTGTCTTACCAGATTGGAGAAATAAAAATAATTTAAATATAACCATGACCCCGAGTAAGAACCGAACCCACATCCAATCGCGTTTATAATCAGACGATGGCCAAATGATGTAAAGAAAAACTTTAATAATTTTGCCGACGAAAGACTTTGAAATTTGGCATACTTAAAATATATATGGAGAAAGAGTGTGAAATATATATCACTAATAAAACACAAGTATTACAAACTCTATGATTTCAATTCGCGAGTACACTTTTATACAAAGTGAAATACAAGTTGCTATGGAAACGCATATTTTACACGTCATCATTCTTATATATAAATAAGTAAAGTGTATATTATGTAATATATATTTAGTGTAAATTTGACAAACTAGCATTACAATTTTTACACAAAAAGCTTTGACTAAAAAGATTTTAGATGTGAATTCAATTCCCTCTGTTTGTATCCGTAAATAAGATGATAAGTCGACTTGCCTTTACAATATAACAAATATTTATATTATTGCTTTATTTATAGGGTGAATAAATGGCTATGTCAAAAAAAATCAAGTTAATAAAAGCACAATTACAGATTACACAAAACTTAACCATATAAATGCGTTTCTCAAAAATACAAGTATACATTTACTATTTATCAATTATATAATTGTAAGCGCTGTATTAAATATCTCTGTGTATTACGTAATCTACGGAGAGGTAACAGAAGAAGAGTAGAATTAACAGAAAGAGAAAAATAATTAATAATTAGTGTATGCCTACCTGTCACTGTCTACTCCAGGAACGTTTACTACCCTAATTTCCTATGCTATTCGTGGTACAATCCGGATTTGGCAATGTTTATTTACTTATTTATAAATGAAGCCTATTTCAGATTTTGTAACGTAATGACATATATAAAATATTTAATTTAATATTACCTTTATATCTATTAGAAAATAACAATATAGCTAAATGAGCGTCAAATTTACTTCTTTTCACTGCCTCAATTACCAACAAAAACCGTAATTTCTTAGTACAATGACATTCTCTCTTACAATTAAATGTACTTATGAACTAATGTAAAGTCCTCTTTTCGTCACGATAAATAGCGGTCCGTTCGTCATACATATTTCCGACAAGACACTTCACTGTAATATATTATAAATTAGGGACAAGAACTTAGCACGATCAGATGCAATTAATTTCACTCATTTATTCTTGTGCCAAATTAATGGTAATACTCAGTTGAACTGTACATTGTTTTTGTTTTCATAAAGTCACGTAACGGTGGTTTGGAATTTATTTTTAACCGATTTACAAAAAAGGAGGAGGTTAATTCGATTGTATTTTTTTACGCGTAAATTTTTAGTGGGTGAATAAATTTTGATGATTTTTTTTATTAATTTTTTATTACACTTGTCGTGGCGCAGAGGCACAAGTCTGCGACTGTAACGCGACAGGTTGTGGGTTCGATTTCCACTCCAGGAAATGTAAAATTTAGTATTTTCATTTCTTGGGTTTGGTAATAAGGCAAAGCGCGGCGTTGAGTTCCGCCACTCAACACGCAATGCCTCAATACGACGGTAAGTGGGGAACGGAATTGTTGAAAGAGAATGGAGTGTCTTAACTTAACTTAACATTAGGTTCTCTGGTTCCCTCTGCCTACCCTGCTATATGCGGGATACAGCGTGAAGTTAAAAAAAAAAAATATTTCTTTTTTATTTATTTAAAGGTTCACCAGCAGTTGTTACAATGATACACTTAAAACTAACAGATGTAATACAGTTTGAATACAATTGTACAACTATATTAAGATAAATACAACATGCTAATTGTGACCTTGATACATGTTTTCTTAATATCCTTAAAATTTAATTTAACAAAAAAAAAGTTATAAAGATAGTGAGAATTATGATATTTATGATTAATTAATTATTTAATTTAGTGACAGTGGGCAGATTTAATGTGTGTCTTAATTTTGAAAGAATTTATGATGGAAATTATTTATGGAATCAAAAAAAATGTCAGTCACCATGTTATAGTCATTTAGAAGATGATTTTCATATGATAGCTACATATTCTAATATCATTTGAATATATTTAAGATCTGACTACTAATTTTGGAGTTATTCGTAATAAAGTTACTTTTGATTGCATTTTATTTGAAGTTGAATTTCATTGTAATTTTAATTATTATGTTAGTTATTTGTTAGGAGGTTCGTCCTCCGTCTGGCTCGCGACCACTATCATGTCAAAGACGAACCGCCAAATATCTTATGATGTGTTCCGGTTCGATGGCATGTAAGCCAGGTTTTCCCCTATCCCACCCATCCTTTCCCCAAAATGTAGTAGTTCCGATAGCGGACTACTACATTGTCCTCCCCTTCCATCTGTATCCTCTAGGTTGGCAACGCATCTACAACGCGTCTGGTGTTGTAGATGTTCATGGGCGAAGGTAACCACTTACCATCAGGTAGTCCTTCTGCTCGTTTGCCATCAGTTATCCATAAAAAAAAAAAAAATGTAGCTGACTAAATAGGAAAGTAGTTCCCAAACGACTTAGAGGTTAGACTTAGCACTATTGGAAAGGATGAATAAAATTAGAAGTTCTCTAGCAAAAGTAAGTTTTTTTACCATTATACTTATATCTGCAGTTTATATTAAAAAAAAAATGGATATTTAGGTATAAACATTGGTTTTTACCCTTTGCCTCCAATATTGCGAAAGAACATAATTCACGTAATTAAAATAAGGCCGAGAAAATATATTTGAATTTACAACCTTTGTCATGCTGAATCAACTTCGATTCTATTGCATTAATATACTGGAATTTTTGGTGACTTTGTTATATAAATTTCGATAAAGAAAAATACCTATTAATAAACCTAAATTATTGTGCCTAATGCCTATTGAAGCTATACGGTCGGTAGAACAGCGTCTGTCTGTGAATGTAGTGGTAGTGAGTTTGATTCCCACTCAGGGGTAAAATTATATACAAATTATTTTATTTTCCCACTCTCGCAAGACATACTAACTTGCAAATCAACGCCTCGCATTGATTTCCATCAATGTTTCGAATTCGGACGTAAAGTAGAGAATGGAGTTTCTTAACACGAGGTTCATTTTTTTTTTTTTTTTTTCGACTGTGTAGTATGCTGTTGGCCCTATTGGCCTCGACAGCGTCACCGGGTTTTGTGGGGGGCCGAGCTTGAAGAGCTCTGACCCTGGCTTGGCCTACTCGGGAGGAGGACCATCAACTTAGAACTGCAGTGTCACAGGGACGCCTCCTGCGAGGCCGAACCTCGGCTTGCGAACACTGCTTGTAGTGGGGGAACAAGGTTCATTCTAACTTTTAATGTGGAAAAAGGATACTATTTTACATATTAATCGAAATAATAACTTAAAAGATATAAATCAAAATACCTTGTATTTTATAATAAAAGGTCAAACAAATTAATTATTGAGGAATTCAAAAAGAATCAAGTTACTTGAGAAGATTAATTCTTATGTACGATTATTAATTAGTATAATTAATATTTATATTTATATAATTTACCAATAAAAATGAAAACAATACATGTTAAATGAGTTCAGTTTATCATTTATACTTCCGACAAGACTGACGCAGTGTAATTCATTAAGGAGGCATGACCTCGCATGCTTACCTTCTCTTCATATCTCAGATGACTGTTTGATTAGAAGTGGCATCTGTCGAGAATTTCATGTAATATTTTTTTATTTTTTTTAGCCTTACGCATATAGCACCTGTATCCCGCACATAGCATTGTAATTAAATCTAGTGTTAAGACACTCCGTTCCCCTCTTTCCGCGGAACTGAGGCATTGCGTGCTGGGTGGCGGAACTCAACGCCGCGCTTTGCCTTGTTAACAAACCCAGGAAATGAAAATACTAATCTTTTACATTTCCTGGAGTGGGAATCGAACCCACAACCTGTCGCGTTTACAGTCGCACGCTTGTGCCTCTGCGCTACGACAGGCGTTATACATTATAATTGTGAAGGCCTATATTTATTAAAAAGATTTTTTTAATGAATTTAGCAGTCAAATATATGTAGCTTTTCAAAAACTAAAAAAATTGCTGTCCTTTCAGGTCTTTTTTTATAAAAATAAATGTTTATGCTAATATAGCTTTTTATAGTAATACAATTAATACAAGTTTAGAATGATTTTTTTTTAGATTCACGCTTTATCTCGTACGTAGCAGGGTAGGCGAAGGGAACCAAAGAACCTAGTGTTAAGACACTCCTTTCTATTTTAACATTTCCGTTCCCCACTTTAGAATGACATATTCTTCTTATAATCTATCATTTTGTATAGATGAATATGACGTCACAACACGACACAATTGCTTCTAAGGTTTTGCGTCAATTTAAAAAAGTGTTAAAAGATTTAACTGTGCTATTAGCGCAGAAAAATAAAAAAATGAAAATGTGACAACATTTATCTATGCGTCTTTAAATTATATTTGCCGTTCTTAAGTTGCTTATGTATGAATGTAAGTACGTAGTGGGCAATTTTAAATATTTGGATATGCGATGTAGTACATGTCCTACTTGACCTACTGTAATAAAACAAATATATTACAGAGTTGAATTTGACATTTCCTTCTAAAATATACTTTTGATCATAAAAAATTATTACGTTTTAGATATATTTGTGCAAAATATTGTCCAGAATCTCCAATTTAATATAAAAGGGACTTTTTTTGACTATTTCTTATGAATATTAATATTATTGGATCTTTTATTGTAGTC
>JAKGSA010002317.1:0-20164 GCA_033558755.1 Philaethria dido
AGAATTATATTTAAAAACCCATTATGGCACAGTGGAACAGTATTTGTAAACGGGATTGGTAATGGATTCGATTACCATTCCAAATGATTATATTTTTTTTTATTTCCCCATTCGGGTGCTTATTAGAATCAAAATATGGTATTGAATTTTACCTATATTATCTATAATAAGCAATGTCGCGTAAAAAGAGTGTCTGGTCACTAAATACTCTAAGCTAAACGGAATAAAGCTAGCTAAGCTAGCTTTCAAGATGTAAAAGATATCAAGACCACCGAGTGCTAAGACACTCTGTTCTCTTTTTTAATGTATTGTACATATATATATTTTTTTAACTTCACGCTGTGTCCCGCACGTAGCGGGGTAGGCAGAAGGAACCAGAGAACCTAGTGTTAAGACAATCCATTCTCTTTCAACAATTCCGTTCCCCACTTCCCGCCGAATTGAGGCATTGCGTTTTGAGTGGCGGATTTCAACGCCGCGGTTTGCCTTGTTACCAAGCCCATGTATTATTTATATTCTATAGCGTTGCGTACAAATTATATAGCATATCTAAATTTAAATTTATTAAAAAATATATATTTTCTTATTAAAATATATAAGTCCAATTAGTATTGCGGTTATTAGTGTAAAAAACTTTATCAACTAACCTACCTACTGAGCAATATATATATATATATATATATATATATATAAAATATGTATACTATACAGAAAATATATAAACTTAATTAGAACTCCGTAATTGCTAATTAATATTAAAAGGCGACATTAATTGTCATATGTCAAATCGGGAAACTGACGACTCACCAAGTCTCATACAATTTCTATGGAAGAACAGATAAATTATCAATTTTTGAGCACAATTTAAGTTTATTTTATGATAATTTCTCATTAATAATGTCACTCGGTAGTAAAAAAATATTTAATTAAGATCCACTTTGTTCGGGTTCATTGACCTCCGGCCAATGTTTTTGTTAAGTATTTTAAATAGCGCTCCATACGTAAAGGTCCATGATTATTTTTAATTAAGATTTTCTTGATGTTTCGCTTTTTTTTTGTTTCAATTCGGTTCAGATCTTTGTTTCGTTGGCTCTAATGAAGTATGATTAAATTGTCTTTATATATTAATGAAGACTGCTCTTTACTTATTAAAAAACTTTATATTTTTTTGAGTGATGAAAGTTATACTGAGCTGCTAAAGGTGAGCTGCAAGAGACGTAGGGGAGACCTCGGTTGATTTTTGAGAACACAGCATCAATTATACTCGAGGAAGATCACTTAAAAAGCATGAGGACCCCCCGGAGGGCATGCATGAAGAGGTTAATGACGAGGCGAAAGAGATATGCAGAGACCGTAGCGTTTGGCGCTCCGTTCTCTCTGACTACCCCTCGAGGGAAGCGTGAAGTTATGTAAGTAAGTAAGTTATATTTTTTTAAATTAACAATGTGTTAATACACTTCGTTAGTTACCGCTTTCCACCATAATTTGAAACATTGCTTTTTAAGCTGCGGAGCTCAACGCACAGCTTTGTCTTGCCAGAGCGGAGATATTAAAATATTTCAGGAATAGGGAATCGAATTCACAACAAATCGTGGTTACAGTTACGAGTATACTGTCCCAATTTGCCACAATGCGCTTTGTTTTGTTACCAAACCCAGGAAATTAAAAATTCCATTTCCTGGAGTGGGAATTGAACCCACAACCTATCGCGATTGCAGTCGCACGCTTGTGCCTTTGCGCCACGATAGGTGTTCTAAATTTTAGCATTTTTAATAATATTATTCTATTGTTTTCCTGTATTTTTTAAATGTTTTTTGTTATTATAGAGGCGTGTCTAGTAACTTCATATACATATACAATTGTATAAAATGAATATATATTTGTATATAAGTAAGTAAAAAATTCTTTATTGTATAGTTTATTTTATAAAATACCTTTGTTATATTATAATATAAAGTGAGGCCATCGTGGTACAGTGGAACAGCGTTTTACTGTAAACGTGAATAGTAATGGGTTCGATTTCCACTAAAGAAATGTATATAATATTTAATTTATTCATATTAGAAATATAGCTCTGGTTAGACAGAGGGCAACGTTGAGTTCCGCCAATAACCACACAGTGTCTTTAAGTCCGGTGATAAGAGGTGAATGGAGTGTATTGACACTAGGTTCTCTCTGTCTAAGAAAGATATTTTAATATAATAACTTAATTTTGAGGCCCGTCATGGCGCAAGAGCACAAACGTACGTACGTACTAAAATCGACAGGTTGTGGGTTTCCACTCCAGGGAATGAAAATATTAAATATTTTTAATAATTGATATTTAATATATTCATTTCTTCGCTCTAGTAACAAGGCATTGCGTTACGCTACTTAGCGCGCAATGCCTTAATTCGGCAGAAAGTGTGGAACGGAAATCTATATATAAATACGTGATGAAAAAATTTTTGGACCGCTTTTTACGAAAATTACTCGGACGGAGGAGCATGAAACTTGGCACACTTGTAGTTTATATACAAGAAGGAGAGCAGAATGGTAACATATTTTAAAATAATGCATAAAAACTATATTAAATTAATAAAATAAACGCTACACACACTACCATGCGTTTTACATCCATGTTTATATAAGGTTACATATATATTGCTAAAGACAACGCGTTGTTAACGCGTCAACGGACACTAGTGTTAATAGAACGGAGCGTCTTAACACTAGGTTCTCAGGTTCCCTGCCTACTATACTATGTGCGGGATTCAGTGTGAACCTAAAAAGCTTAATTAAAATTTAATAGAGTCTCAGAGAAGTCAATTATTATCAAAAATTCTTGCGTTTTTTTCTATGCAAATGTATCTACTTAGGTACTCATGTTCAAAAAATTTTATAGCATTTTTAATATACACGTACAGAGTTAACAAATTAATCGTGAATTCTAGTTTTTAAATGTTAGTATATTTTACGACTGCATAAAAACCACTTAAAATGTATTATTAGTTTTGCATACACGTTTATGAGGATTTTTTTTTCACTATGGATAACGGATGGCAAGCAGAGCAGAAGGACCACCTGATGGTAAGTGGTTACCACTTCGCCCATGAACATCTACACACCACCAGAGATATTTAGTAGATGCGTTGCCAATCCCAGGATAGAGACGGAAGGGGGAGGCCAAATGTAGTAGTCCGCTATCGGAACCACCACATTTTTGGGAAAGAATGGGTGGGAAGGGGGGAAAACCTGGCTTATGCCATCAGACAGAACACATCACAAGATATTTGGCGGTTCGTCTTTGACATGACTAGTGGTCGCGAGCCAGACGGAGGACGACCTCCTACCACCAAACGTTTATGATGGCGATGCTTTTAAATTTATTGCTTTTTTGGTACTTAGTATTGTAATAGTTACTTAGAAATTATGTTTTTTTTTGGTCTAAGTCTGTATTTTTGAGGTAAAATGATTATTTTTAAATAAGCAGAGATGAGAATAAGAGGAAGTGTTAAAGACACTCTTTTCTGTAAATATATCATTATATTGATTAAGAGTCTAATTATATTTTTATAATATTTAATATTAAATCATTTAATATGTATGAAACTAAGGTAATATGTATTTAAATTTGTCACTCAACACACAATGCTTGCTTCAATGCGGAAAGTGGGGAACAGGTGTTGAAAGAAGAATGGAGTGTCTTAATACTAGGTTCTCTGGTTCCTACACCTACCTGCTATAGCGGGTTACAGCGTGAAGTTAAAAAAAAATAGTTAACGTTAATATTTCTTTCATAACTATTGGTTGCAGATTAAAACGATTGGTTATGGATTTCCGATTAGAGTGTGAATAAATGTTTAAATAACATAAATGCCTGTCATTGGCGCAAGAGGCACAAGTGCGTGGCTATGCGCGACGGGTTGTCAGGTGATTCCCCACTCCAGGAAATATAAAAATTTCAGTATTTCCTGGGTTTTGTTAACAAGGCAAAGCGCGGCGTTGAGTTCCACTACTCAGCACGCAATGCTTACCCTGCCATATGGGATACAACGTGACTTTAAAAATATTTAAAATATTTCAAATTCACCCTAGACAATATAAATTTAGGTTTTGTTAGTTAAAGGCAGGCTGAGTGGCGGGTGGTTCTGCTTTCTTAGATGTATTAAAAAGAGCACTTAGCATACGTTTTATTAAAGAATTACAAATATATATTTTCCTAGATTGTGAAAAGATTGTGGCCAAAAACAACACCACAATCATGCCTCGGCATCCACCATATTCTGGTTGGCCCCATGTGAGCTTTTTCTTGTTCCCAAAAACTAAAGAGACCTATGAAAGGACGAGATTTGCAACGATTGAAAGAGATAAAGACTGCATCGCTGGAAGAGCTCAAGGCTATACCGAAAAGTGCTTATGAAAAGGAAGTGCTTTGACGATTGGAAAAACCGTTGGCATAAGTGTATTGTATCTGAGGGATTACTTTGAAGGGACATAAATATTGTTAAATAATAAATATTTTCTTAAAAAATACAAGGAATCCTGCCTTTTTGAACACACCTCGTATATATATATATATATATATATATATATGCTCTATATATATATACTATATATAACATATATATATATATATATACTCTCTCTCTAACCACTGCTATACCCATATCATATATATATAAGTATGGATTGCGATTGACCACAGCGAAGCAACTTGCAAGCTAGTACTTAAATAAATAAAATATATTTAATACTTTATCATAAAATACCATACTAATAATTTCACACTTCAAACCCAAGTACTAAAACTCCATTACAATATTAAAATGCACCTACAAAAAGCATATATTACATACATACATATATTAAACAATCTTATCGTAAGAACACACTACTAGACGTGTCACTATTTACTTATATTTCGCCCACATTATTCAACAGCTAATTTATAATTCCACAAACAGAAGATTACGGTGGTAATGAATTCAAATCCTATGTATGTATGTACTAGAAAGAAATAACGTGGTGGCGTGTTAGGTACACGAAATCATCGTAAAGTGAACGGTAGCGGTTATCACGCGATGCTTGGAAGCTTGGAAGTTAGACGGTATATGTAGAACTACTGACAGAACTGTATGAGATTTATTTATCTATATATAAATACGTGAAGCAAAAACTTTGGATTCCTTTTTACGAAAATTACGCGGACGGAGGAGCATGATATTTGGCACACTTGTAGTTTATATAGAGAAGGAGTGCAAAATGCCAATATTTTTTTTAAATAATGCGTAAAAAGTATATTAAATTAACAAAATAAATGTTACATACACTACCGTGATTTGACATCCATGTTTATATAAAGTGGCATATACATTGCTAAAGACAACGCGTTGTTAACGCGTCAACGGGGACACTAGTATAGCCAATTAGCTATTAATTTGTATGATCAGATTCAAAATATTTTCTTCATTCAAATAGCACTTGCCTAGCTATTACAAGCACTTTCGTCGTCAAATAATATATCGGATCCGGATAATCATGAATGAAGTAAAAGTATATAATTTAAATATAATTATTACCCTAAGTGGGAATCGAACCCACAACCAATTTACAATCACTATGCCTCAATTGAATTATACTCGTAAATATCTATAGTTTAATAAAGTTAATTATCTATTTTAATTTCATAACTTAATAGTTACATATAATAAGTATTTAAATGTTTACTTTAAACAAAATTAATCTTAAATAGAAATAAGTTTTCATACAAAAAAGATATCATCGTACAAGGCAAAGCGCGGCGTTGAGTTCCGCCACTCAGCACGCAATGCCTTAATTCGGCGGAAAGTGGGGAATGGAGTGTCTTAACACTAGGTTCTCAGGTTCCCTCCGCCTACCTTGCTATATGCGGGATATGGCGTGAAGTTAAAAAAATATCATCTTTCTTATAATCTTATAATTGTATGTATATATGTATACATATAGTTAAGGTACTAAGAGGCAATTAGCTCGATGTAGCTGAGCAGGCTTCGTACTAGCCTGTAGAAATATACCTTCTGGGTTATCTGTGAAGAAAATTTATAGGATTTTATAAGTCTGTTCAAGTCTTATAAATATCTAGTACGTACTCACTTTATAGATATCTACATACATAAATAGCTTCACGCTGTATCCCGCATATAGCAGGGTAGGCAGAGGGAACCTAGTGTTAAGACACTCCGTTCCCCTTTCTACTTTCCGCAGAATTGAGACATTGCGTGCTGAGTGGAGGAACTCAACGCCGCGCTTTGTCTTGTTACCAAACCCAGGAAGTGAAAAATGCCATTTCTTGGAGTGGGAATTGAACCCACAACCAGCGTTTACAGTCACACGCTGGTACGCATGCACCACGACAAGCGTTATAGATATCTAGTGTTTTTATTTCCCTTTCTTAATAGAAGAATTGGTGATAAGACACTCCGTTTTGTGTTTTAAAACAACTTGTGTTGAATGAGAAAAGAATATAAGGATAGAGGCCGTAAGCGCAATCGATAGGTTCGATTCCCACTCATTAAATATATAATTTCCCATATATTTAAAGTATATTTTTATACATCCTCGCTCTAGTATAACGAAAAGCGACGTTCTTCCATCTAAGCCCCTAATATTTCGAATGACGACAAATAAGACTAGTCAAACTATTTTGTTTTATTATTAATATTGCCTTACTCAGTATCGAACCTACAACCACCGTGATATCAACTGAACCATAATGGTGTTAAATAACAAGTGAATTGGAAAATACGGCAGAATGAAATGTAAATGCGCGCGGACATGTCGTGGTGATGTCGAACACCGGTACACGGTGTCCGGCGGCGCGCGACATGAGTACTCGTACTGCCTCGTGTCAAATGCATTTTATATATAAAAGATTATTATATGGAAAGTCCATTTTTTAACTGACTACACAAACAGTGGTTTTTTTTTGAAGTTTTAAAGTGTTAATCCCACACTTAGGAAACGAAAAACATATTTAGAAAACATATAAAAATTTTGAACGCATCTTAATGATTTTTTTCATACACATAAAAAATAGTGCGTTTACCTGTTTCTCTAATTAATTCTCTAAATTTGTAAAAAGGGATGTACTTAGTTAGCCGTATATTAAAAACAAAGAAAGAAAGTATTTTAAAAAAATATTATTTTTATCTTTTAATATAATAAGAGTGTGTTCAATCCATATGTATTTTACATCGATGACTTAAAATTTTACTTTTACGTTCAGCAGCTAACACTTTGTCCCCTATAACAGAATAAGCAGAATGAACCTAATGTTAAGACACTACGTCCTCCACCTACCGCCTGAAATTAAACATTACGCGTTGAGTGGCGAAACTCAACGCTTGCTTTATCGTACCAAACATGCATACATACATAGTTTCACGCTGTATCCCGCATATAGCAGGGTAGGCAGAGGGAACCTAGTGTTAAGACACTCCGTTCCCCACTTTCCGCCGAATTAATATCTATATATCTTACCAGAGCAGAGACATAATGAATATAACCATTCCCTCGAGTAGAAATCGAACCCACAACCAATCGCGTTTACAGTCAGAAGTTCCACTGTGCCATAATGGTCTGTAACTTCCTTAAAGTTTAGAGTTAACAAGAATGCGTTTAACATAATTTAAATGAACAAAAACGTGGTAGAGGTCAATAAGGCCATATGTTATTAAATTAAGCTCGTAATGAGGCGATTAGTGCAGTTTTTATCATTATTTTTTTTTGTCATTCAAAATATTCTTTGTTTCAAGAAATATAAATAAAATATAAACATATTATTATAAGAAAAATCATATATATACAGATATAACGATTTCATAGTAAATCTGCTGTTTCTGTTAAGACATACTAATTACTGTGTGTGTTCATAAAATGTTATATTTACTTTAATAGTTCTAAAAACAATATTTTGAGTTTATAAACCGGGGATATGAAAATATTAAGTAATATTTAGTATTATCATTTCCTGGGTTTAGTAACAAGGCAAAGCGCGGCGTTGAGTTCCGCCACTCATCACGCAATGCCCAAATTTGGCGGAAAGTGGATAACAGAAATTAAAAAAAAAAAGAAAATACAAACACTAGGTTATCTGATTCCCTCTGCCTACCCTGCTATTTTTGCGTAGTTTAACGCGGTAGTAATAAGTTTGATTTCTATTTAGTTAGAGCACGGTGTTAAGTTCCGTTATACAACACGAAATATCTCAAAATGAACATCATATTAAATTCTTTGCCTACACAGCATGATATAGAATGTGTATACATATTAAAAATAAAGCAGCATATATACTTATATATTTTTTTAGCTTCACGCTGTATCCCGCATACAGCAAGATAAGAACCTGAGAACCTAGTGTTAAAACACTCTGTTTCCCATTTTCCGCCGAATTGAGGCATAGCGTGCTGAGTGGCGGAACTCAATTCCGCGTTTTACCTAGTTACCAAACCCAGGAAATGAAACATTTCCTGGAGTGGAAATCGAATCCACAACCTGTCGCGTTTACAGTCGCACGCTTGTGCCTCCGCGCCACGACAGGCGTCATATACATACATTAGAATTTGCAAAAAAAACCTTGTTTTAATATCACAAATAATTAACAAGAAATAATTAAATTTAATATACTAATAATATGACTACTTTCTATTAATTGAGTTCATAAAATTACTAATATACATGCAATTCGAAGTACCTTATCATACAAATATGCGATATGAGTAACGTGCACCTTGTGGAACACCTTGGAATGTATAATATAATTTTTACAATATATATATAAACGTTAGTAAATTATTTCTTTTTAAAATTTATTTAGTCAATATATATATATATATATATATATATATATATATATATATATATAAAGAAGAATGTGATGTAGTACTATAAAGAATTGAAATTCTTTATAATAACTTGTAAATTGATTATTTTGAATTTATTGGACTTTTAAGAAAGTTATAGTTCTAACTTTAAAAACGTGGGTAATGCTTTAATATGTTAAAAATCAAAAATCAAAATCAAAATATACTTTATTCAAATAGGCTATTACAAGCACTTTCGAATCGTCAATTTACAAAAGATGTCAGAAGAGCCGGCAAGAAACTCAACAGTTGCTCTTTTTAAATAAAATACAACTATGATGAGCCTCCCGGGTGAGCGTCAACAGCATTTAATTCCACACATTAACATCATTATAGTATTCTTGGGCAGAATAATATCCTTTTATCAATAATATGTTTTCAATCTTAACTTTAAATTGTTGAAGTTAAAGTAAAATAATTATTATTATAATACTTTTCACTTGTTAGGCAAATTATATCAACTAACATGAATAGAGGCTGTTCGAACTTCCATGATAAAATACTCTTTAGTAACACATGGATGAAATGATGGAGGGAAGGATCAAGTAGTTCCTGAGACTTAAGTGATCCAAGGCTTAAGAGGCTTTTTCTTTTTTTTAGCAGGGTGGGCAGAGAGAGCCTGAGAATCTAGTGTTATGACAATTTAGAGTTCTTCTTTACAATACTGTTCTTATTTAGGGAAGAGGTTTTTTAAATTATGCATAAAAGCCAACACTGTCTAATTCATCTACAATAAAAAAATTCTGAAACAAAGTCACCTTATAGGCTGCTAATTTAAATCTTAAGTGTGTAAACAATACTAGAAAAATATTAAAAATATTTAGTCAATAGTAAATATTCTTTCTTGCAAATGGTCATATTTAATCAAGCCAGTAAAATATATTACATATATTTACCTACCTACCTAACTCACGCTTATTCCCTAGCGGTAGTCAGAGAGAATATACTTCTTTTAGTTTTTTTTTTTTTTGTTTTTATGGATACCGGATGGCAAACGAGCAGAAGGACTGCCTGATGGTAAGTGGTTACTTCCTGCCCATGAACATCTACAACACAAGAGAGATGTACTAGATGCGTTGCCAACCTAGAGGATACAGATGGAAAGGGGAGAGTGATAATGTAGTAGTCCGCTATCGGAACCACCACATTATGGGGGAAAAAGCGATGGGTGGGAAAGGGAAACCTGGCTTACATGCCATCGAACCGAACACATCATAAGATATTTATGATTAATCTGAGGACGAACCCTCCTACCACCAAACAAATTTTATATTTATTTTTTTCAAAATTTTATAGTTATTATTTTACAAACATACCCACTACATATGTAAGTCAAGTTATTTTTTGATTCCAAAACAATAGAAAACTTGAAAATCATTAATATAATTAACTATATATCATCACCGGCTTTAATCTAGGACTGTCATTTTTGTATTACAGAACTAATGTAACAATTGTTAACAATAACATATATAAATAGAGCTTTTGTTTCTAAAAGAGGCCTCGTTTACACGTTACCGTAGCAACGGATATGAAATTTGACACAAAGGTGTATTTCAAACTAAGGATAGTTTGTATGATATTTATTTTATGAAGTTAACCTATTTTTGTTTAATTATTAAAAATAATTCAACATGGCGGAAAGTGGGGAACGGAGTGTCTTAACACTAGGTTTCCTCTGCCTACCCTGCTATATGCGGGATACAGCGTGAAGCTATGTATATATGTATGTATTATAAAAAATATTGGGTTTTTTGGCTTCTTCTTCTTAAAATCTTTAAGTATGCCAAATTTCATACTTCTACGTCCGCACAATTTTCGTAAAAAGGAGTACAAAGTTTTTCCTTCACGTACTACTATGAGATAAAATATTCTTTCACAAGAACTTTCATTAATTACTAACTATAGTTAAATTTCCAAACTAAATATTTAATAATATCTCTACAGATAACATTATTTCCATCACACATTGCTATCTTCAAAAAAACGTCCAAAATCGAAAAGCTCATCAGTGTACAATCAACTAAAAAGCTGCCAGAAGTTACTGGACTCCGATATTGGCCGGGACACTTTCCCATGCGTCTGCTTATCGGCGCCTGCATTAGTGACCCCCCTCGCCCCTACACCTTGCCCTGCCCCCCGTGTGGCCCCCCGCGAAGCCCCCTCGAGTGGCGCCGCCGCTTTTAGCCGCTACAAGGCCGATGTTTTTTTGTCAGCCGATGTGTATAAGGTAAGTAATTGGGGCGGGACCTTTCCACCTAGAAATCGCGATCTGCGTGTAAGTTGTCCGTTTGTATGTAATGTCAGTGAAAATGACATGTTCTTTGATTGTTTAAGTTAGTTTGTTTCTATTATTGTAAAATTAAGTGTTTAATTTGTTGGGTATACATACATTATATCTACTATATTTTTTTTAGCTTCACACTGTATCCCGCACACAACAGGGTAGGCAGAGGGGAGAGAACCTAGTGTTAAGACACTCCGTTCTCTTAAAATGTCCGGGTCTCCTACTTGTATAGTATAACTAAATATTATAAACTTATTTTATATTTATTTTTATTAAATATTAGCTTAATTCCTTTCTTTACTTATGTTATTTCGTATGTTCAGTTAACTAAATATCTCTTCACATAATATTCCATAGTAATTTTACTATGGATGGTAGTAACACAAAAACACGACAGCTATTGTATTCGAGGCATGTAAAAACTTTAAAATTTGTTTTCAAACAAATAAGCACGCTGTGTTCAAAACGTCACTTGTATTGTCGAGTGCAGTGCGTCATTTCGAGACGAGAACTTTTGTCAGTTTTATAGATAACGCTACAAATGACTCCCGGAGATGACGCGATAAGAGTCCGGCAACCTACTTAGCTCATTGCAAGTCTGGCTGAGTTATTTTTAACTTCACGCTGTATCCCGCACATAGCAGGGAACCTGAGAATCTAGTGTTAAGACACTCCGTATTTTAACTCCCCTACATTTCCGGTGACCAATTTCCGCCGAATTGAGGTATTGTGTTTTTAGTTGTGGAAGTGTCAACTACTATTTAATATTTTTATTTCCTGAATTGGGAATCGAATCCACAACCGATCCCGTTTACAGTTACACGCTTGTGCCTCTATAATACAGGCTTCATCACTCAAATTTTATATCTGCAGTTTTAAGCTCTCCTGCGAATACAAAAAAGCCTAAGCGAGTATCTTTGGCTATCAATAACGTAAAAACACACGAACGAAGTGGATTAACACATTAACAGGCCGTCGCCAGTATAAAAGCATTCCCGCCGAGTGTCGGGTTTGCCTCTAAAAAAATTTGGTGACGTTTTTTACAATTAGTAGAACTTGTAAGAACCGCCACTCGTCATTAGGCCTCATTAATGTGTTACATCACTTTCATGGATTCATATATGAATTCTAATTTTTTTTTTCGCTTCACGCCGATATGTATCCCGCATATAGCTGTGTAGGCAGAGGGAACCTGAGAACCTAGTGTTAAGACACTCCGTTCCCTATTTTCCGCCGAATTTTATTCTATTCTACCTTATTTTAGAGACTTATTTAAATTAGCTATTTAATATTATATATGGAAATGTTATTATAACGTCTATATTTGACATTAAAATTTTTGATATATTCAAAGTAATAACAAATGATCGATCGTTCCAAACAGTTAACGCCCAGATTACTTCAGTAATTCTAGAAATCCTACAATAACGACATTTGATTACAACTCATTAGTAGAAAAAAATAAAAGAAACAACAAAATATTTGATATTCTAACATGCAAAGAAATAACTAACTTAGCATTTCCAAACCTCGTTATTCAAATACACCATTACACGATTTACATACTTTCTCGACTAAAACGACAATAAATAGGAAAGATTGTAATTCATCGGTGCTTTAATTGTCTTGGGCGAAAAAGGGGAGTGGAGAGGAGGAGGGGGGAGCGAAGGGAGGCGAGGCCGCGGAACACGGAAAGGCTTTTGAGGCGGCGTTTCAGAGGCTCCGCGTAAACTTAGTCCCGGAGCACATTGATGCTGGGATATTAATAATTAATTATTTGCTAAATACATATATATTTTATTATGTATAGCAGGATATACAGAAAGAACTGTTCGCATTTAGTACCCTAATTATAGACATGCCGAATACTTGTTACGTTGTTAGGTGGCAGAACTCAACGCCGTGCTTTATTGCTAGAATAGAGAAATGAAAATATTATCTCCCGAGTGGGAATCGAATCCATAAACTAATTACAACTTACTAAGGATCAACGCAACTTCTGTCACACTTATCATCAAACTGGATAACAAGTTTCTTCATAATATTTTTTTTTTTTTTATGGATAACGGATGGCAAAACGAGCAGAAGGACCACCTGATGGTAAGTGGATACTCGCCTATTAGAACATCTACAACACCAGAGATGTTGTAGATGTTGCCAACCTAGGAGGATACAGATGGAAGAGGCTGCGTAGTATCCTGTTCTCGGAACCACCACATTTTGGGGAAAGGGACGGTGGAATGGAAAACCTGGCTTACATGCCATCGAACCGAACACATCATAAGATATTTGGCGGTCTGTCTTTGACATGATAGTGGTCGCGAGCCAGACGGAGGACGAACCTCCACCACCAAACATAAGATATCATAATAACTAAATTGATTCTTAATGTTCACAAGTTCTTTTTTAACAAAGCTTATATCATTTTATCAAACGCTGAGTTCCGCCACTCAGCATGCAATGCCTCACTTAAGATGAGAAAGTGTCACAACACTATGTCCTCAGGTTAACTTTTGCTTATCCCCCAAGGCATACGGATAAAGCGGAGAAGCTACAAAACAGGACAGTCCGGGTGAGTGTACCCTCTATCCTAAGCCGATAGCGCCGGCGCCCGCTTCCACACACCACATTACGCCTGGCGCGCGCTAATGCAGTGTCGCCTCACCTCATAAATATATTCACCAAAATTCCTTTATTCACAGGACGATATACTTGATTAAGTATTTTGAAATTATATATTTGATAAAAGAAAGTGCTTTTGAATACAGTTTTTTGTAATTATTCTTAATTGTATTGATTTTAAATTTTTTTTTGTATATATATATTTTGTATATATATATATATATATATATATATATATATATATACTATATGTATATATGAATTGTTGTTAGGATCTCATTATCTATAAGGTAAATAAATGACTCAATAAAAAATGAAAGAGTTTCAGATAAGTTTTAAAATAACATTAATTTTAAGCAACATTCAGGTACAGATAACATTTAAAGCTTAAAAAAGATTACTGTCAATTATGCAAGTATCAAAATCACAAACTATGTTCTTAATACAAATATATTAAATTATATAGAAACGTCATTTACCACGCAATATCTCAAATTCAGACCGAAAACGGAAAGACGAGAGTCTTGCAGTGACGAGGTATCCATACAACATGGTTTCCATCCACCTTAAGTTTAAAAATGCAAGTATAATAAAGAGGTTGTCATTACATACATACATAGCTTCACGCATATAGCAGGGTAGGCAGAGGGAACCTAGTGTTAAGACACTCCCTTCCCCAATTTCCAGGTTGTAATTGATTTCGCAAAGAAACAAAAACAGGTCATCACCAAAATTCGATAGTGAAATTACTAAATACCTTTAAATCCTATACCGGCTTCTCTAAATATACCGGCTTGTCTACTTAAAATTTTCACTTCTCATCTCTGGCGTCTTAGTTAGTTTCTACCAGTCTACCCTACTGTATGAGAAAAAGTGTTAAGCTATAAAAAAAATAGAAAAGAAGCGTCCTGGGACCACTTTAAATAAAAGTCACCCTTCGCCGCGCACTTTAATCGATGTCCCTGATGTTCGCGACCGGCGCGCGGTACTCGGCACTCGGCGGCGGCGGCGGCTTTATTGTACAGCTTATATTGTATTCCGATGTATCCGACCGATCCTCTTTTTGTCATCATGAATCATCTGATCCAAGTGATTTTAAAGTTACCGATACCTTAAGGATACCGATCTTTCATGCGTTGTTTTAGGCGATTGTAGTAATTGTGACTGATTTAACGGTATAGGCGGAGGCGACATGACTCACTGTGCTCAATGTAGTATATAAGAGCTAACACTAGCGTTGCTTCAGTGCTTTTGAGTACTAATTAATTATAATATTAAGAAAAAATGCAAGTTTCAATTGCATGATTCTAAGAATTTGGCTATTTTGTACGTGGTGTGATCATCTAATGCGTCCAATGAACTTCCGGTTGGTTTACTTTATTTAACGTTTATGTTTAGCTTAGTGTTGGTCAACACACCATCTTATTTAGTAAATATCGATATGAGAACCACAAAGAATAAATACAGAAACTAATCCTTATCCTTACTTATATTACAAATGCGAAAGTAACTCTGTCTGTCTGTCTGTTACGCTTTCACGCCTAAACCAATGAACCGATTTTGATGAAATTCGGTATGAAGGTAGAACTGAACTTGGGAAAGGACATAGAATATTTTTTATCGCAAAAAATTTTTTATTTTTTTTTTGACACATAGTCTAGACCTTGTTAAAGACTATAGGCTACTTACACGTCGCGCGATATAACCGAATTCCACGCGGGCGAAGCCGCGGGCGGAAAGCTAGTAATAATATAAACAATAATTAAATCAACGTTTTCGAAGCATACAAATAAAATGAGTCGCTAAACGAATTTTTATTAGCAATTTAATTCAATAATGAATGTATTTTATTTGTCAAATAACGAGGTTACGTAGTTAAGTATAATTTAGATGCCGAGTGTTCTGCTCCGCCGCTGCATACATATGTATTTATGTATATTATTGTCATCATATTAAAACTGTAGATGATACACAAACATTGATTATATATGAATATTGTAATCAGAATAGGCTTACACTATATTTATTGATATCTATATATTAATATGGGAAGAAAAAACTTTATCTATTTATATATTTAATTCTTTGTTACACCAACAACAATTATAACAAAAACTTCTTTCTTTCTTTCTTTCTTTCTTCTTTTGTTTCCCTTTTTGGAAACAAAAGAAGTGAGTAAAATTTTGGTGTAAAGGCGGCCTTATCACCACAGGTAATCTCTTCCACGCAACCCCTACCATGGAAAAGAAAATAGCGTGCATAGATATAGATAGGTTGGCGTACAAATGATATTAATGTTTTCTTAATATAATAAACTTGCTTAAAAATTTACAATTTAAAAAACTTTGTGGAATACAAAGCTTTTACGAAAATTACGCGGATGGAGGTACATGAAACTTGGCACACTTAAAGTTTATATAGCGAAGGACTCCACAATTATAATATCTTTTTGAAATAATGCATAAAAATATATTAAATTAATAAAATAAATGTTACACTATCATGATTTGACATTTATGTTTATATATAGTGACATAAACGTTGCTAGGCAACGCGTTGTTAACGCGTCTACGAGGACTCTAATACTTGTAGATCGTTGTAATTTAGATTTTAGTCTAGTTAAGTTACAGAAGAAAAATAATTATAATAATCCAGAAAAAGGTAGTAAAAAACAGACCATCGTATTTTCGTCCGTAGTGATCAGAGAAAACGATGAAAAAATATATTTGTTAGAAAAAATATATATATTTTGTGCTCATTTACTATATTTTACTTACTATAACTATGAAAATATGTAGTATTGAATAAACCAATGAGCTCTACAAGTATATATTTCATATTATTAATAAATATCTATATAGGTGATTATGTATCAACTTATGACTATTTTTATATCAACAAGCAGATTGGTCAGGTAGAGCAACGGTTACTTCAATCAAAAATTGATGGGTGTGCAGCTCACTCCCTATTTTGATTTCCAATTGTAGGTATCAATAACAACAATCATTTTTTGTATTCAAAAGCTTAAAATAACTTTTTTTTAACTTCACGCTGTATCCCGCACATAGCAGGGTAGGCAGAGGGAACCTTAGAACCTAGTGCTAGGCAATTCCATTCTCTTTCCATACCCCACTTTCCGCCGAATTGAGGCATTGCGAGTTGAGTGGCGGAACTCAACGCCCCGCTTTGACTTGTTACCAGACCCAGGGAATTAAAATACTTTTTCATTTCCTGGAGCGGGAATCGAGGCAAAGTAGGCTTTGAAGGCAAAGTTGACATTTCTTTCTTTCTAAATATCTACAATGAACATCAGTTACTTAGTTCAATTTCACGCTGTATCCCGCATATAGCGGGGTAGGCAGAGGGAACCAAAGAACCTAGTGTTAAGACACTCCATCCTCTTTCAACAATTCCGTTCCCCACTTTCCGCCGAATTGAGGCAATGCGAGTTGAGTGGCGGAACTCAACGCCGCGCTTTGCCTTGTTACCAAACCCAAGAAATGAAAATACTAAATTTTACATTTCCTGGATTGGGAACTGAACCCACAACCTGTCGCGTTTACAGTCGCTTGTAGTTACTTAGTAACTACAGAAATAAAGACAAAAAAACCAATGAGATCATTCCTAAGTTATTCAACAAAGTCAAATAATACGATGAATCGATACCATATTAAAATAATTACTACACTCATCTGGAACTCCATTAAAAGTATATTATGTAAAAAAAATTTTTTAATTAAATATTACAACCATGTATATAAAATGTAGATCCATCTGTTGAAGATCGTCTCTAAATTTTATTCTAATTCTACAGTAAGTGAAACAGCTACTCGTGTAATTATTTTGCTTCCTAGAATTTATACTGATGTGAAACTAATTATATTTAATGACTATGTCAGTGCTTCTTGAAAATTTAGACCAGCTTTTTTATTTTAATTTGATTTTAGAAAAACTTAATTCATTATTTAATTATTCAAAATATTAGTAAGTATATATTTATTTTTATATGTCATAGCGCTAAGGCACAAGCATGCGACTGTAAGCGACGGTTTGTGGGTTCGATTCCCACTCCGGGAAATGGAATTTTTAATTTTCGTGTTATGTGGGTTTGGTAACAAGGCAGAGTGCGGCGTTGAGTTCTTCAACTCAGCACGCAATGCCTCAATTCGACGAAAAGTGGGATACCCAATGAAGAAAGTGATAATATTAAATATTTATCTATATATAAATGCGTGAAGCAAAAACTTTGGACCCCTTTTTACGAGAATTACGCGGACGGAGGAGCATGAAATTTGGCACACTTATAGTTACAGAGAAAGAGTGTAAAATGCTAACATTTTTTTAAATAATGCATAAAAAAATTATTAAATTAACAAAATAAATGTTTCACACACTACCATGGTTTGACGTCCATGTTTATATAACGTGACATACGTCATTACGCAATGCGTTATTAACGCATTTACGGGGACAATAGTATATATATATTAATATCTATATAATACATACCGGCGTTGAGTTCCGCCACTCAACACGCAATGCCTCAATTTGGCTGAAAGTGGGGAACGGAAATGTTGAAAGAGAATGGAGTGTCTTAACACAAGGTTCTCTGGTTCCCTCTGCCTACCCCGCTATATGCAGGATACAGCGTGAAGTTAAAAAAAAAATTATATATATATATATATATATATATACATACAGAATAAACAGTATTTTGTATATTCAGTAGGCGTTTAGATTTACTATCCACATTGACAAACGACGTCACATTTAAGTTAGGTTCGAGACCGCCATCAATAATCATGACTAGATACAAAAGATACTTTGGTGGCTTTTAGCAATTTGTGATGCGTGGGTGGAAATGGCACTTTATGTTACCCTCTTTATCTATTATGACCTCTCACCTTAGTTTTCTAATTGTTCATATATATTCAATATATATATTGAAACACATTAAGAAAACTACCGGCATATTTTAAATTATTATATATTATAAATGTGCCTGTCGTGGCGCAGAGTCACAAGTATGCGACTGTAAAGCGACAGGTTGTGGGTTCGATTCCCACTCCAGGAAATGTAAAATTTAGTATTTTCATTTCTTAGGTTTGGTAACAAGGTAAAGCGCGGCGTTGAGTTCCACCACTCGACGCAATGCCTCAATTTGGCGGAAAGTGGGGAACGGAAATGTTGAAAGAGAATGGAGTGTCTTAACACTAGGTTCTCTGGTTCCCTCTGCCTATCCTGCTATATGTGGGTTACAGCGTGAAGTTAAAAGAAAAAAAAAACTTTCAGAGTCGTTTCAGTAGACTATTACTTCCTTTACTGGCATCACTTCCTTTAGTGACATATGAATTGATAGAAAACGCGTTGTTAACGCGTCACCGGGGCCACTAATAATAATCAAGGGCTCAAATAGTAGAAAATAAACTTTATAGAAACTCTACATTTCCATCGGTGGACTTTAAGTACAAAGCCATATGAATAACTTGTCATAGTGTAAGATTATAGGTATATATTTCGAAAAAAGGCAGGTGGTCTTCTGTACTACAACAGTCATTAAAAATGTTATATTTACATACAATTTCATGTAATTTAAATGATTATTAAATGTTCATATCTTTTTGAAATTGGTCAGTTTTAGTACCTAATATTTAGTCATTAATAAATTTAGTTATAAGTATAAATTTAGAACTTATATAAACTACTGAACAAATCTAGATAAAACTTTCCAGTTACATAGCTTTAGCTTTATGTCTTTCGTTTCCTAAGAGCGTGATTAACTCTCTGACTACCCTGCTATAAGGAAAAAGGTAAGAAGCTAAAACAATGAATGAATAAAATAGCATAATTTTACACGTATTTTAGTAGGCCTAGTAAAGAGTGGTCTGTCGTTTACGATTATGCGGCGAGAGCTATAAAAGCTAAATTAATGTTCAACTTTACTTGCCTTATAGAGTGCATCGATTGAGTGCTGTTAATTCTTTTTGTTTTGCAAAATTAATAAGCTTTTATATAATACATACATACATAGCTTCACGCTGTTACCTGCATATAGCAGGATAGGCAGAGGGAACCTAGTGTTAAGACATTCCGTTCCCCACTTTCCGCCTAATTGAGGCATTGCGTGCTGAGTGGCAGAACTCAACGCCGCGCTTTGTATGTATAATCTATCATTTGAAGAATTTTATCATTTTATACAATAGAGGGATAAAAACTTATTTTTATTTCTATGCTTTTTGCTTAGAGTGGTGCAGTGGAACAACATTCCACAATAAACGCGATTAGTCGTGGTTCCGATTCGCATTCGGAGGATGACTATATTTAAATTATTTTTATTTCTCTGGTCTACTATGATAAAGGGCGGAGTTGAATT
>JAKGSA010002318.1:0-19791 GCA_033558755.1 Philaethria dido
TGTGTCATGTTTCTTACTTTATGAACACACTCTCCCATAAATATCTGATAAACATAACAACACAATTAGAATTTATTACTATAAAAGATTTTTTTAACGAAATGTATTCCGTCAAATAAAAGTTTCTATTACCCTCATAATAATGATAAAATATCTTGTTGCCAATAAATAATAATTCCATTGTAGAAAAAAATCAACTATTTTTATTACACTATATCAACACTTAAATAATCGTGAAAATATCGAAAACAAAAATAAAATTATAATATCTCTCATTATGGGTTCATACTTTACGGACCGATGAAACATATATAAAATCGATTATATGATTCTTATGAAATAAATGTATATCTCTTGTTTTCTTTTTTAGTTCCTTTAATATTTTTATTTCCAATAATCACTTTATTTATTACAATTAGAAAGAAATTATGAGAGTAATTGACGTAAAATGACGGTATATTTTTTTTATATTTCCTAGAGAAATTATATTGACTATCAATTTAAAAGTATCCTATAAGTTGCTCCAGGCTAGAACCTGAACAGAAATGAATGATTTTTTGCATGGAAATAGCTTAGAAGCTAATACCATGCTAAAAATCATTCATTTCTGTCCAGTAGTTATCGGCATATAAAATAATTTGTCTATGTAGGTTTTTCATTTTTTACATGGAAACTACATCGAATATCATGTTAAAATCTATCCTATATGTACCTCCAGACTCCAAGCTATTACCATGCCAACATTCATTCATTTCTATCCAGTAGTTTTTGCGTGATGCGCGTTCAAATATACAAACACAGACAAAAATTCTAATGATTGGTTTTTTCGCTTCTGTTAACGATATATTAACGTACCCAATTGATTTTTTTTTAATTTTTCATGTACAGAATTGACTTTTCTGCTCTTTTATTATATAATGTAGATACTTACATATGTTTTTGGCTAATTAAAGTTGCGACTACACGCCACGTTTTTCTAAGACAGGCAGTAATTGGGAAAAGAAGTGTCTTCTAATGATCTGATGCCATAATTTTAATCCTGTAAATGGTTTCTATAATGTAAATATTATTTTTCCATAAAGAGTTCCAAAATCATACATACTTACAACTTTGCAGTCTTTTAATATTTTCATGAATCAAAATATTTAGAACATATTGTTTTAACATTTACATTTGTATGTTATCTAAGGGTTACCCCAATAGGGGATTTAATTATATTCAAATTATTGTTATGTCCGTATACAAACTCTTATAAAACAAAGCGAAGCATTCAGTTCACCACTCACAAACAATGTTAGAGACATTCGGGCTGAAAGTAGAAAATAGATTTTCTTAATAGTTAGTTCCTGTGATGCGAGGAAAAACGTGAAGCTGCCTTTTATGTAATTATTTTATATCTTTTTTCTAGTTTTTTAAAAATAAAAAAAATACGTTCGGCTTTCGGTTCTGGATACCGCAGTTGCTCATACTATGGTACCCTCATGGTGAATCCATGGAACTCTAAATTAGGTAATCAAAAAATAGTTATACTAATTGAGAAAATATTTGGAAAACTTCATAATGGAAATATTTTTTTGCAAAGATAATCTACGTTCTTTGAAATTGTGGTTGTAAAAGTTATTATCATCTCTTATTAGCGTCTCGGATACAAATTAATGTGCTTTGACTAAAATATGAAATTATTTTCGAAATTAAGAATTAGTGTCCCAAATTATTATATTTTAAACTAATTTGATGTAAAATAGAAAATCGTATTACCTATATATAAGTAAATAAATTATTTATTGACCGAAATCTTTTATTTTTTACATTTATGCGCTTACTGCCCTAAAGTATAAACTGCGTTATAGGAGCACAAAACGCAGTTTATAATTTATACACGGTTTATATACGGCCTTCCCTACATAGCACAAAAAGATTACGCAAAGTAGAGACTTATTGCATATTTTTATTGCTTGACAGAACATTTTATCCGGGAGAATTTAAATTTGCTTAATCTTTTGCGTCTTGTTGAGGTTTTGGTAACAGTAATAGTATGTTACTAGACGGGAAAAGACCAAACCGGATGTTTGGTTACAGAAGAGTAAGAAGACCAAAGATACATATTTGCCTCTCCGTGTTATATCTACAAAGGGTACATATACGGGCTTTGTAAAATAGGTTCAACAAACCGTATAGGGTGGCAGTTGTTTAAGTGATACTCTGTTTTAATTAGGACAAAGTTCAAACTTAATACACAATCATCTGCGGAGCAAATCTGCCATGTGTGTGGTTCATATCGATACGTTACTGCAATGAAGTGACTGCAAGATATATTGCAGTTAAATAAGTATAATTATTAATAAAAAAAACAATTAAAGTGAAAATCGTGTAGATACAAACAGATTACTATCTGAGTCAGTCAAATATTTATTAAAAATTCTTATGTAGAAATGTAACCCTGTGCCCTCTAGAATAAGATTTCCAGATTTCATAGTGAGAGTTCAACTTTCATTCAACACGTAGCGATCCTTGATCCTTATCTTTAATATAAAATATAAAATGTTATATTATAAAGTTATTTAAGATTTAATTTTCGTTTCAAGGTGACGAGCACAATATAGCTTGAGCATGTGAGTTTTATATAACTGAGTATTGCCAAACTTTCTATGTAGGTATTATGTATGTTACAGCCAGATGTGAAGTTTATTACCAGGTGAAAATCTTATAGGTTTTATGGCGCATATGATCTAGGGTTGTGGGTTCGATTCCCACTCCAGGAAAAGGATTTTTTCATTTCCTGGGCTTGGTAACAAGGCAAAGCGCGGCGTTGAGAACCGCCACTCAGCACGCAATGCCTCAGTTCGGCGGAAAGTGGGGAACGGAATTGTTGTAAGAGAACGGAGTATCTTAACAGTAGTTCTCAGGTTCCCTCTGCCTACCCTGCTATATGCGGAATACAGCGTGAAGTTAATTCATATTTTTGACCTTATGATATATATAACGCATGTACTGTCTCAGTTTCTATTTCCTTATAAAGCAAAAAGTAGACCTAGATAATAATGAGGATGACTAACGACAATTTCGATCTTGTTAAATGCATGTTCAGTAATTACGTAGAATAGACACAAAATTTTAGTTTAGTTATATTTAAAATTTAATTAGAAAATCGTAATAACTTGAAATTGCGTTGCCAAAAAAATAATTTAAGTAACCTAAAAATTAATAGTAATGAGCTTGCGTTAAACGTTATACGTTTATTTTCTCTCCCCGCTAAATACGTTTTTGGCTGAAGATTATTTTTTTGATAAATATCTATGAAATCGCGTTAAGTAAATCAGGTCAAAAAGTTATTTATTTCCTTTTCAAGTCTTATATAATATATACATACATATAGAACTATATGTTAAAGTAAGTATTTTCGATATGTGTGTACGTACACCCTATATAGTCGGGCTGAATATAAACTTAGAATTATATCCGTACCAAGCGTGAATAGGTTTATAAATTAATTTGCATATACATTTTATATATATAAATAAGCATTGGGAATTTGTTTTATTTATACGGTGAAATTACTGGTCAACCACACACAAATTTCTTCATGGTAATAAATATGCGTAAAAATAATACTCAGCATGCACCTTTCAATTCATTTCCTTATTCACGCCCGTGAGACCGGTAAGCACCATTAGCTTCCTCAATTTGTTGTTCTTTTCGCCATTTCTTTCTTCGAAATTGACGCAGTTGGTCATAACGAGATTTATTTTGTAAATAAACATTCATAAAGAAAAAAGAAATATATATATATATTTAACTTTATGCTGTATCCCATATGCCAGGATAGCAGAGGGGAAAGTCCTGGAGAACCTACTGTTAAGACACCCGTTCTTTCTTACAACAATTTCCGTTCCCCTTACCTTTCCGCCAAGTTGGAGTGCATTATTGATATATATATGGTATATATTTCATGAAAACAATAGTTAACGTAGTAAAAATAACTAACATTGAATATTACGTTTAGCAACATATGTATCAATTTTTCTTTATATAATCGTTCACATCAAAATATTATCAATACCGGAAGGAGAATAAACAATGATAAAGACTAACCCTCGCTTCGGCTGTATCTGGGAACTTTGTAACTTACTTCTTATTTCATTTGAGATTATATTTAAATATTTTTGAAGATAAGTACATATCAGGCTTACGTCGCTTTTTACTGCCCAACTCTAACTCGGGAAAATAAACACAAAATTCTGGAGCATAGCGGTAATGGTTTTTGTAAAATTTAATCCCAACATCCCCAATCCATAAATGACAACAGCACTACTTCTGTGCCTTTTAATCGATCCGTTGAAGATAAATAAAAACAATTCTTCATTATAAAAACTAAATTTATTTTATATTAAGAAAAAAATAAATCAGGGAACCTTATTTTGACCCAGGGCATCTGTCATTCATGTTACAATATCTGTTTAAGAACGAAGCGATGTTTGAAATCACAGAACACGCAATATTTTCCATGTCACTGCAAGTTTACAACTCAAAGTAATGGTCTGTTCATTATTGCCGAGTTATTTTTGTTTCCCATTAAAACAGTTTGTTTTTTCTAAAGTGGTGATCGCGTCAACAGATTTTACATTTACAGCTTTCAATTTGTTTTATATTCGCCAACAAAGTGATTTTCATTTTTGCTACGGGAAATGTTATATTTTTTTGTGCTATATATGCTTTTTTAAAGATACTTAACCAGCTTAATATTTAGAATACTTCTACTTTGAAATAATTAAATCATGTACATATTTTTCATATTACTCTAATACTGAACCATAAGAGGTTTTTAGAAGTACATTAGGTAAACCTTACGTGAGCATATTGATAAGTTTTATATAACTTGTATCTGACCCTTCCAACTATATCCCTTACTCCTGTTGAAGGGCCGCATCAAGACGTTTGCGTTATGAAATATATTTTCGACAGCCAATTTCAACATATTTAGCGTTCTTAGAAAATCTATTACGTGCACATAGTGCCTTGTAATAGGTGTATTACGATGAAATTTTTATAAATGTCAAGAAAATTTAGTTCTAAAAATAACCATAGTTATTTTATTATGTTGTTATAAGTATATTAAAGATACCGATTATGATGTACCTATATATTTTTTACTTAGGTAGATTTTAGCTAGTTTAGACCAAAAGAATTTTACATATTGCTAGAATCACATTGTTGTTACACAAATTGCTCTCATTAATTATAGAGTGAAGTGTGATAACAAGCGTGCATATTTCACGAGCAGATATAATTATTTTCGCGGAATGTAGCTAAAATTTCTATTAAGCAAGCAATTCCGGATGTTTACGTTATATAATTCATTAATAAAAGTTATGTTTACTTTTCAAGGCGGTGCGTCTCATTGGCAGTTGTTAGGGCAAGATGAAATGCAGCAAATAGTTTCCGTTCAACATTTTCAATTATTAAGCTTCGGATAATGGAAAGCTTTTGCTCAAGTAGTTTGGACAACTTGTAAATTTTAATATTCCACAGAAATTCATTTAAGGAATGTATGAAAATTAAGAGGGTTTTATTAAAAAAAGTATAAGAACTAGTTTAAATATTTTAAATTATAGGCGATTTGAACAATTTAATATATTAAAAATCAATAACATTTCCGGACGCCTGTCGTGTCGCAGAGGCACTAGCGTGCGACTGTAAACGCGAGAGGTTGTGGGTTCGATTCTCACTCTAGCAAATCTATAAGTTTAGTATTTTCATTTCCTGGGTTTGATAACAAGGCAAAGCGCGGCGTTGAGTTTCGCCACTGAGCACGCAATGCCTCAATTCGGCGGAAAGTGGGGAACGGAGTGTCTTAACACTAGGTTCTCAGGTTCTCTCTTAATGATTAAAAATTACACAATAAATATATCCAGTAAAAATTAAATATAATATTATATTTTTTTAATAGTTGCAAACCATTTAAACTTGTATTAAGATATTGCATTCTGAAGGCGTAGATAGTTACAGGTATTTTTATAGTGTTACGAACATGAAAAGACTGCAAGAGAACCTCAAGCTTTGACACCTTTATTTTCAATTTATTTCTTGTTTACTCGATTTGAAGCACTTGGTTCATTCTACTTTGGAAAATAACATTTTATCGAAATAACGGAGAAAATTGATGGTATTGTGTGTTGAATAATAATACACAATTATTAAAGACAATGTTTTTCCTTTGGTTTTGTGTATGATGGAAATTTATTAATAAAAGACAACAACCCTTGACAACATTTATTATGAAACATTATTCATAGGTATATATGCAGACAATAGACATGTATGTACTATATTTATATATGATCATTCTAAAATTTATTATTATTTTTAAAATTTTGAAACTTTATGACATTAGAAAAGTATAATATATTCGTCATTTTTATTTTATAAGTTATTTTAGATTTTTGGTATAACGTTGGCGAGTACAATATTCACCAGAGCTGCCGTTTGCATTATGTTTACGAGCCCACTCATTTGTTATCTCGACGGCTGCAGGGACGCTATTATAACTATATGACTTCCACCCGATACGTAGACCTGGGTAAGGAAATACAGAATTTAGGTAAATCTATTTTTTTAAATAAACATCAATTTTTTTATATCTTTCTATAGATATATAATAATGCAGTTCGTGGAATCAAGAGGTTTTTACGTAAAGTTATTTCGTGGGTTAGAGAATAATTATTATTTGGAATTCCTCGGCATGATTATTCCGAGAAATTATTATTTTAGTATTTTAAGAGATTTTCATTCATTTTTTATTTATGACCTATAATTTAATATAAATTAATATTTAAATAGATGAGTATTCATCTTATATTAGAACAATACATAATTTAAGAACTATGATGAGCTTAATAAAAATAATTGATATTTTATTACAATTAAAAATAATAGAAATAATCGTTTTGTAACATAGAATTTAATAAGCATTTTGAAATGTATGAAAATAAAAGCTTATCAAATTAACAAAAAATGTTTCATCCTTTAGTGATCCTTAATCCGTTCATTTTATAAAGAAGAGCCTATAAAACTTTAGCTTAAAAAATAAGTAATATTTAATCTAATAAATAAAAAAAAAATATTAAATTTACGTCCACGGAATATACAAATATTAAATACAAATATTTTTTTATAAACAATATTAATAATAGTTAATGAGATAAAGAAACAATGTATTTAGCGCGACATTACTTCTACCTAATGTTTTTGGATACAACCATCAGGAAGGACTGGGATTGTTTGTAGTAAAATACGATTATTATACTTTTTTAACATTTATAAGTTAGAAATGAAGTCTTTAGACGTAATTCATCAATTTAATATAACTAGTGGTCCCGGTGACGCGTTAACAACGCGTTGCTAAAGCAATATATGTATATGTCACTTTATATAAACGTGAATGTCAAACCATGGTAGTGTGTGTAACATTAATTAGTGGTTATTGTTTTAAGAGGATATTATCATTCTGCACTCCTTCTATATATAAACTATAAGTGTGCCAAGTTTCATTCTCCTCCGTCCGCGTAATTTTCGTGAAAAGGGGTACAAATTATTTGCTTTACGTATTTATTTATAGATTTGTCGAATTTGCTACATATGACAATGTTATCCATACAAACTAATTGAATATTTACGACAATATTAAAAATTCAAAATGATTGATTATTCGCTGGACGTATCATATACGACACAGTTAATAGTAAATTTTAGATTTTTTCTTGTTTAAAGTTTCCTTGTTCTGAACAAGGAATAATAAAGATGATTGCTTAGCAAATTAATAGCATACAGCTTTCGTATATCCGCGTAACATAATCCGTATTGGCACAACTTTTTCGTGGAATATGATGAATATGGCTTAAGAGTTTTATTCTTTTTATACTATATAAATAATTAAATTTAAAGCGCCTTCAAATCATTTTCTAATAACTTGTATTTTAGTAATATTTATTACTATTTCCGACAAATTTTATTTTATCTTTAAAAAATACTTAGTAAGTGCCTTTAAATTGCTGAAAAGATCAAGCATACTCGTATATATATTATTCTATCTAAGATATAGAAAAACATAGTACCGAAGAAAGTTGAAAATAAAGTTTGATAAAAATTTAAATGCCTGGCTTTTTAAATTTACGATATGTTCATGCATTGATTTATACAAATTTATAAAAGAATATTTTACCCAAGTTCATGATGTGTCAAACATATCCGTACCGCCAAACATGACAACCAACGGACGTGTATTGAATAGTTAATGAGAGATTAATAAGTGTTCGGAAAGCTTAAGAGTTTTATTCAAAATCATTATGCTTTATTTTTACCAAAATTCTCAAAGATTCTCTTTGTTAATATTATTTTCTTAATAAAATATTGCTCTTTAAATTTTCTATTCCTTTCACATTCGCGCCGTAGTAAGACTCCGGTGGTATCTTTGGCATTTTAAATAAAATATTTCTTCGTGCTTAGAATAGGCGTAGCTTTCTTTTTATTAGCTTTATAATGTTAAATCTTTCAGATAAGGTAATATAACGTATAACTCCTTTGTACCTTCATGTGTATCTGTTATATGTTCTTCTTTATATATGTTGTACCTTCAACATTTATGTGGTGAATGTATTTTAGAAAATAGATAGATAGATAAACTCTTTATTGCATACATTAAAGAAATTAACATTTTACATAGATATCAACAACAGAAAAAAAAACCACAAAGAATAAAAAATAACATGTACGAAAGAACTACTTCGAAAGGAGGTAGTATGGTAGTATGTACGACCTTATCACTACAAGTGATAGAATATAATAGAATTTAAGAGAATAATCAGTATTAAAGTATTTTCACGTTTACCCTGCAATACGCAACGTCTCTAGTCTGCAGAATAGAATACTTTCATCTAAAAAAGAAAACAAAATTATGTTCTGGAACAATTATAAATATTTTTTTTTATATTTTAAAATGATAATAACAATGTATGGTATAAAAACGGTTATGGGATAGTGGATACAACATAATTCAGCGAATACTTTCATAGTAAGTACCAGATTTACAATGAACAATAGATGTATTATATTAAGTCAAAGTTAAATAACCTCACTCAAAATAAGTAGTCACATGCTTCATGAATGACTCAGACACGAGAGAATAAATTGAGAATTTCGTTTTATTCTTCGAATCCACAATTTACAGATTTACCTATAATTATTTATTAGTGATAATGATACCTTTCAAATAGAACAGAGCGAATATTTCGCAAGGTAACTTATCATAAAAAATATATATTAATAAGGATCTTTAACACACAAACATCTTTCAGTTCCCAGAATTATGATAAAGAACATTCTCGGATGCTTTTCTGTGATCCTATTAAAAAAAAAGCGCACACGTTGTCCCATGAAAGAATTATTGATCCGGAAGCTATCGAGTTGCCGGGCCGGATAAGTTTACACTTAATATTTACACTAATTAGCCGGTGGTCCTCCGACTGGCCCTGCGACCACTATTTCATGTCAAAGACGAACCGCCAACACCTTAATGATGTAACTCCGGTTCTCGATGGCATGTAAGCCAGATTTTCTCCCCTTTCCCACCATCCTTCCCTAAAAATGTGGTGGTCTCGATAGTGGACTACTACATTGTCCCCCTTCCATCAGTATCCTCTAGTTATAACGCACCTTACAAATACCCTGGTGTTAGATGTCTATGGGCGAAGGGGTGTAAACTTACTTCTCACCATCAGGTGGTCCCCTTCTGCCTGCTCTGCACGTCCGTCACGTTATCAATAAAAAAAAAAAAAAAGCAACC
This sequence comes from Philaethria dido, assembly GCA_033558755.1. NCBI lineage: Eukaryota > Metazoa > Arthropoda > Insecta > Lepidoptera > Nymphalidae > Philaethria > Philaethria dido. The sequence continues at coordinate 9,839 of JAKGSA010002318.1, forward strand.
ACTGCTGATTCTTGTATATATCTTTGATTCTGGTAAAAAATCAGTTATGTTTTTCTTAAACACGTCGCACTATTTCAAAGATGTTGTGAGAACGATAAGTTTTAAGTTACAGTCAAATATATGGCTGATCTCTCTACTTAATACATCTTTCTCAATAGTGAATATTTGTAAATGTATATTAATTTCCATATTTTTTTGCCTGAAGGATTTTAGGGCTTTACATTATTTATACTATATAACATTTACTCAGATTTATGAGTAAATATTAATAAATTCTACTTACTGCGTTAATGTTTATTGATATTTCTGTAAGATAATTCTTAAAGGAAATTCAGTACCACTCCTAATAAAAATAAATACGTATTCTACTTAGGGTTAGCGATAATTAATTAGAAGTTACAGCTAGTAAATGTCTTCAATTATAATTTAACCTTCCTTTTACGCCAGATATTGGATAATGCTCGTTCGTAAGATATTCAGAGCTGATTTTATCTAATATTACATAGGTTAATAGCATTTTCCTATTTACCTTTAAACTCATCTAGATTATGTAAACAGATTATTATAGAAGCTCTTTCGAATTTAGGAAATTTCGAATTTAGGAACAAAAACAAACAATATCCAAATGGCATCCAAAGTAATTTAGAACAGATCAGTAGTTTATAAGAGAGCACAAAATTCTGAGTGGTCATTTCTGTTATTGTTTAGAAATTGATATTATTACCTTCCTTTTTCACACTAGCTTATATACTTAGACAGCACACTGGTACTGTTAGTACATACCTAACTTCATTAGATGGTTATGAGTTCAAATTCCACATAGCCATTAAATATACTAGGACCGCACCAACGGGTGGAGTTAACGGTGCAGAATTTTTGAATAAATGTTTATGAGCTAACAATTTCTGTTAAGAATTTTTCTCCAATGTTTCAAAATGATATTACTTTCCGCTTAAATTTAATGTTTCCTGCTATTTAAAGATGTTAAACTGCTGTCTTCATGGCGCGTGCTTTGCATAATTACAAAAGAGATTAAATATTTTTGGCTAATATTTCCATAAATACAATAATATTATTTTGAGTGTTTTTTACTAATATTACAATACATATAATTGAGACCTGTAGAGGCACAAGCGTGCGACTGTAAACGTAACAGGTTGAGGGTTCGATTCCCACTCCAGAAAATGGAAATATCAAATAATATTCAGTATTTTAATTTCCTCGCTCTGGTAACAAGGCTAACCGTAGCGTTGAGTTTCGCCGGAAATGTCAAAAGTGAATGGAGTGTCTTAGCACTAGGTTCTCTGGTAACAATAATATACAATAATATACAACAATAATATACAATAATAACAATAATATACAGTAGTTTCAAGGTACGTAGGTATATGAATGTTCCTCAGTTATAATGCATTCTTCTATCAATAATTTGGAGGAGTATAGTCATACAGATTAACGGATTTGATCCGTAAGAGTCAAAAAGTAAAACCAATAAAATTGAAACGATTTTCCGGTTTAGTTACACATATACCTAAAATGCGGCTTTGGGCTGCCCTATCCAACAGACTAAAATTCTAAATAAACACACAGTTTATATGACACCAAGTACTCTCTGTGTACTCTACAAAATAAAGGTAGATACTTGAAGGTATAAAATGTAGTGTGTACTTGAACTAAAAAAGATAAAAATATAAATCAAATATTAGGCGACGAGACGACGACAAGATAACTTTTTTATTTCATTGCGTCAATTTACATTAACATCGAGAACCATACCGTAATAATCTACGCTAAAAACGCTTGAGATTTATTAGAATTAATTATTGTTTTTCGTCTTTAAGTTTTGATTATCATGTTAGCCAGAACTCATTTTTGAATAACCACATGTATTAATATATATATTTTTTTAACTTCACGCTGTATCCCGCATATAGCGGGGTAGGCAGAGGGAACCAGAGAACCTAGTGTAAAGACACTCCATTTTCTTTCAACATTTCCGTTTCCCACTTTCCGCCAAATTGAGGCTTTGCGGGTTGAGTGGCGGAACTCAACGCCGCGCTTTGCCTTGTTACCAAACCCAAGAAATGAAAATACTAAATTTTACATTTCCTGGAGCGGGAATCGAACCCACAACCTGTCGCGTTTACAATTGCACGCTTGTGCCTCTGCGCCACGACAGGCGCTATTAATATTAGTGGTGTTAATAATAAAAGCCTTTATTAAAAGTCTAAAACCACATAACATACACATGGTTCTTAAATTGACATCGGTAAAGATCATTTTGCCTTAGCATAGCTTCTAGCTAGCTTCTATCTTAATCATTTTAAATTAACTTTAATCCTACATCAAACTTAATCATTTTAATTTTTTTTCTTTTAAATTACATTAAGTTACAATTTACCTATTTAGCAATGCATGAGCAACCAAGTACCAATTTCACATCAACTAGCCATCTGCTATTACCATTGAGTTGTTACAAAACAACAAAAAAAAAGAAAACACAAAGCTTGAATCAAACTCGTGGCCTGTGGCTTTTCACTAAGCCCTCATACTCTTACATTCCCTCGAATGCCGAGTCCCACGGACTCTATGGTCTCTACAAGACCCCGACCTCCGCCAGAGCCAATCGCACACCGCGCATCCACGGACTACTTAAAGCAGACACCGACTTCTAACGGACTACGACTACGAATTGACTACTGGTACGGTCCGACCAGCCGAGTAAGATTCACAACTATGAGTTGTCACAAAACAACAAAAAAAAAGAAAACAAAGCTTGAATCAAACTCGTGGCTCAGGGAGTTTTTTCACTTCACCCTCTTACATTCCTCGGAATGCCGCAGTCCCACTTTGACTCCCCATGGTCTCTACAAGCAAGACCCCGTAATCGCCCCCCGCCAGAGCTACCGCACACCGCGCAATCCACGGACTACTTAAAGCAAACACCGACTTCTAATGGGACATTACGGCTATGAATTGACTACCGTGGTACGGGGTCCCGACCAGCCGAGCTAAGATTCACAACTATCACCTCTCAACTCAAACTCTTCAATTTCTAAGTGGTACTCCCTCACCTCAGGCATCCCCTCCCTAACTCCATCGTGCGCGCATTTCAGCATCAACCTTTGTGAATTTCTCCTAAAGCTCCTCAATATGTAGCGATCACCCCTCTCATCTACCACTTCGACAATTTTAAATGGTCCTTTATATTTAGGTCCAGCTTAGTTTGCTTACAAAAGTTCCTTCATTTTGAAGTAACACAAAAAGTCTCCCCAACGAAAACTTATCCAGTCTTGTACCATGTACGATGGCATGGTATGTTGTGAACAAATCGCATCACCTTATGCTGGCAAAAACGGGCAGGTGGTTTGGTCCTGCGGGTTGCGTTGAATTTGGCGATAAAGCAAACCGGAACGTACTCTCATATGTCTTTGCAATCTCGTCCCCTCCAATTGGTCATTACTAACTCGAGCCATAACCTTTGAACTTCTTGATCTCGCTGTTAAAATTCCGGCTAAGAGCGCCAGCCGTGCGGAAAGCTCCTTGTTAATCCTGATATTGCTAATCCACCTTGATGACTTCTTTACCTGGGGCGTGAGTAAATGATTGCAGAGAAAACCCAACATGGTGCTTCATATTTACAGCCCTGTAGATGACGTCGTGAAGCTTTCAACACCGTGTAAGTAGGCTCCACCTCAACGATGAAATCCTCGGTATCAGCTCTTATCTTGTCACGCCGAGAAGATTTTAAAAGAGCCGGGGTAGTCGTTACCACCATGAAACTTCCCTTCCATGTAAAGTAAGAACGGAAATGCTTGACACCTTTCACTACCGCTAGCGTCTCCAACTCGTATGAGTGGTATCTGGGACTCGCGGTGTTGTGCTTAAGTTATAATAAAATCTAACTACACGCCTTCTACCTTCTACTACCTGCAGATGACAGCTCCATAACCAAGTCCAAGCTCGCGTCCGTGTGTAGCTCTTGGTCGTGGCAACCAGGGGTCGTAAATCATCAATACAGGTTCTTGCTGTTAAAATAGAAATCACCTGCGTCGAATCTCTTCTGGCAACCTGCCTTCTCCCATTAAATGGCTACTCGCCCCGATGCCGCCCATAAAGGTGCTTCATAAATTGAGAGAAATGGGGTATACTAAATTGTCTTTTTAGTGGCTATAGGCGTGTCCTATAAACTGCCTGTGCACTACGGATTCGTAAAGTTAAAGGACTCAAGTGTTTGAATTTTGTCTCATTTTGGCTCTGAATTCTTTACCTGTTTCTACCCGTAACCTAGGAACTGTACACTACAGCTTTCAAAAATGTACACTTTTAAGTGTTAAACGAAAAGCCTGCTTCAGATAAACCTCCAACCGTTTTTAACCTCTCTTAAACCTCTTTCTTCTGGTAAATTCAGATATTATCAAAAGATCGTCGTGACGTAGACCAAATAGCGTATGTAAAAGCCAGTCACCCAAAAAGCAATCATCATTGCGCACTGAACAGAGATAAAGCGTTACGTAACCCGAAAGGTATGAAGCAAGAATTCATACTGCCTCGTCGGGCGTTACAAACGCTGCTCGCTCGTAACGGGTATCTATCTGGAACCGTATTTTTGTTTAACTCACATAATCGACACACATGGCCGCTTCAAAACATTGCCTGACTTCTCAACAAATAACGTCAGGACCTTCGCAAAAAGGTGAACTACTTGTGTCTAATGATGTTAGTATCAATCTCCTGGGCTCTACCTCACTCACGTACTACACTCCGTTCCTCTGGCGAGCAGCGGATAACGTGTCGTGAATTCTAGAAGCTATGTGGCAAGCGACGCGGTAGTAGGAAAACCTTTATGCAAGTGATCCTGAAGGGGGCTCCCCGACCTCGTGCCACAGGTCGACTCGATCGCTCCGGCCTCGGGGCGCGGCGCCTCATCGCAGCGGCGGCGGCAGGCACGGCCAAGTTAAATGCCATGAAGCTATGGGCCGGGCCGCCCAATAACCACCTCTGAAGCAGATGAAAAATAGCCCTTTGGCGCCGGCTGGTGAGATGCAATTTTGAGGCATGCGTTGTCGGCGCGCAGGATGCTTCTTAACCTCCTCTCCCCTTCACGCTGAAAAACGACAATCAATCCGTTTTTGTGTCCGGGCTTTCAAAGCATACATAGCATTTTAACTGGCGGGCGTTGCTAACATACGGGCTGCTTCTTTATCAGTCGTCTTCTACGCCTTGCGGTAATCCTTATACGTTTCTGAGAAAAAGAACGCCTCGTGGTAATTTTGTTGTAGGCTGTGACGTGAATTAACTTCGGTGGTGAAAGCAAGTCGCTGTAGTCGCGCATCACTCTGCGCAAAATGAGCCAACACAACAGACAGGTGCTATTTGTTCCGTACTTGCGTTTTTCCAGTGATTCATCAGCGATGACACTAGGGTGGAGCTGGCGTAGGCTGCATAGCGCTTTCCCTCGTGCCATAGCCGGCTGGCATTCAAGTGGGTAAGCGTAGCAGGGATGGCCCCCGTCGGTACAAACCTCGCAGAAAGCCCTTTTTTTGAACTGAGGCCAAGTGATTCCAGAATAAGTCGTGGGGTAACTTCACGACAGCCAATGCCGCGCAGTTCTCTTTGTTAAAACGTACTGAGCGCGACAATCGTAACTCGGTCCTTTCTAGCGGGTTATCAGCAAGATAAAGGTCAAGTGGTCGCGCACCACGATTGCGGGTCTGCTTTCACGCTTTTTGTCTGGATCAAACTCAGGCAGGGTCACGTGATTCTATGAAGCCGCGGCACGTCAGCGCTTGAATGAGTGCACGCCTTTGCCGTTTTGCATTTCGAACATCATTTCCGCCACTGTGCGGTATTTCTCTCTCCAAGCTATCGCCACGGTTCTTCACCGTGGCTCGATTAGATCCCACCTCTGATGTCGGCAGGGCCGTGTAATATTAACCCTCGTCATTTGACATAATGGGCGTATGTACCGGGTATTCGAACAAAGAGACAAAGAGAACACAATTAACACAAACACACCACAATTTTATGAACACGGCTATAACTAAACGTAGGTACTCCCAGCTTAGAGATGAGTAACCGATCCCGACGACGACCAGCCTGTAAGTCCCCTCCTTGGTCCGACGTCACCCTTACCGGTTAGGCCTCCCCAAGTTGTAGCATACTTGAGGCCAACAAGTAACACTGGGTGACGAAAAAGCTGCCATCCACCGGAACTCGTGCTTCGTTCAGTTATCGGTCCGTACTACGGGCCTCCGACATGTTGTAGCACGAGCCACCGCAACACTGCGACGGTGCTGCCACCACCGGAATCGTGGCCGTTCAGTTATCGGTCCGGGTACTAATAATCAAGCAAGGTTCTCGACATAAGTTGTAGCACGAGCCAATCGCAAACACTGCGACGGTGCTTTCGCCATCCACCGGAACTTCGTGTTGCTCCAGCTATCGGGCCATTGGTCCGTACTCAATAACCGTCTCCGGGACATATAGATTAAGCTATTAAATATAATAATTAACTGAAATAATTCGTTTTTTAGGTGTAAACTATATATCTATATACGAGGTGTGTCTTAAAAGTAAGGTGACTTTCAAATTCTGGCAGGCAACGTGTATTTTCGATTATCGATTTTTTTTATTATGTTAGTACACTCTTCCGAACATCTGTACCAAGTTTCAAGTGTATACAGCATTTTGTTTGGTTGGGAGAGGCGTAAAGGTTATAAGTGTTTTTATGTGCTCGGCGATTTCTTGCTATCGAAAATATGGATTTCAGCATCAAATTGTGTAAAAATAAAAATAAAAAAAGTGCTCCGAAACACTTAAATGCTGAGACAGTGGCATACGGTGAAACTGTTCTGAGTAAAAAAAAATGTTTACAAGTGGTACAAACCTTCCTTCCAAGATGCAGGCCGGGAAGATCAATGACGAGCTCCTCCTCGCTCTGGACGCCCAAGCACGTCAACAACTGGATGAAAAACGTTCAAGAAAATGAAGAAAAATTGTTCTTGAAAATCGTCGAATCACTATCAGAGAAGTTGCTGAGGATGTTGGTATATCGCTTTTGGCTCGCGCTGATGAAATTTTTTCTAACGTTTTGGGCATGAGACGTAAAAGTCAGCGAAGTTTGTCTCGAAATTGCTCATCATTCATCTTTACTGCTGGTGAGAGATTTGGCCAAAAAACACTTCACAATCATGCCTCAGCCACCATATTCACCGGATTTGGCCCCCATGTGACTTTTCTTTGCCCCCAAAACTCAAGAGACCTTTATGAAAGTACGCCTGAGATTTGCAACGATTGAAGAGATAAAGACTGTATCGCCGGAAGAGCCTCAAGGCTATGTAACGAAAAGTGCTTATGAGAAGTGCTTTGACGATTGAACCGTTGGCATAAGTGTATTGTAATCTGGAGGGATTACTTTGAAGGGACAACATGAAATATTGATAAATAACAAATATTTTTTTCTTAAAAATACAAAAAGTCACCTTTACTTTTGAACACACCTCGTATTATAATTTAAAAGAGCAGAAAAGTCAATTCTTGTACATGAATTTTAGAAAAAACATCAATTGGGTACGTTAATATACCGTTAATAGAAGCAAAGTGAAAAACTAATCACTAGAATTTTGTCTGTCTGTCTGTCTGTACATTTTGAACGCGCATCACAAATAACTACTGGGACGGTGATGATGAACGAATTTTGGCATGGTAATAGCTAGAGTCTGGAGGTACATATATAGATAGTTTCCTTATCCCGGATATTCGGCGTAGTTTTCGCTGAAACATTGGTCTACATAGACAAATTACTATATGCCGATAATTACTGGATACAAATGAATGAATTTTGGCACAGCAACAGCTTAGAGTCTGGAGGTACATATAGGATAGTTTTTATAATGTCATTCGATTTAGTTTTCATGAAAAAAACAAAAAACCTACATAGACAAGTTACTTTATATGCCGATAATTACTGGATGAAAATGAATGAATTTTGGCACAGCAACAGCTTAGAGTTTGGAGGTACATATAGGATAGTTTTTATCCTGTCATTCGATGTAGTTTTCATGAAAAAAACAAAAAAACCTACAGAGACAAGTTACTTTATATGCCGATAATTACTGGATGAAAATGAATGAATTTTGGCACAGCATCAGCTTAGAGTCTGGAGGTACATATAGGATAGTTTTTATCCTGTCATTCGATTTAGTTTTCATGAAAAAAACAAAAAACCTACATATATATAGACAAGTTACTTTATATGCCGATAATTACTGGCTACAAATGAATGAATTTTGGCGCAGTAACAGCTTAGAGTTTGGAGGTACATATAGGATAGTTTTTATCCTGTCATTCGATTTAGTTTTCATGAAAAAAATAAAAAACCTACATAGACAAGTTACTTTATATGCCGATAATAACTGGATAGAAATGAGTGAATTTTGGCACAGCAACAGCTTAGAGTCTGGAGGTACATATAGGATAGTTTTATCCTGTCATTCGATTTAGTTTTCATGAAAAAAAGAAAAAACCTACATAGACAAATTACTTTATATGTCGATAATTACTAAATAGAAATTAATATTTTTTTGCGTGGGTATAGCTTAGAACCTGGGGCAACTTATAGGATGCTTTTGAATTGATAGTCAATGTAGTTTTCGTTGAAAAAATAAATAACTGACACCCTCAAATTACGTCAATTACTCGCATACTTTCTTTCTAATTACACTAAGAAATATGAATATTAGATATAAAAATATTAAAAGAAATGAAAAAGAGAACAAGAAATAGACATTTATTTAATCAGAATCATATAATCGATTTTAGATATGAACGGTAATAGGTATGAACGCATAATAAGTAATATAATAATTTTATATTTGTTTTCAATATTTTCATGATTATTTAAGAGAAATTTTTAATATAGTATAATAAAAATAATTTAATTTCTTATTCTTATTATTTATTGGCAACATGATAAATTATTTTATCATTATTATGAGGGTAATAGAAAGTTTTAGTTGACGGAATATATTTTGTTAAGAAAATCTTTTATGGTAATAAATTCTAATTGTAAGAAGTTAATACTGTGTTAATTTAGATATTTATGGGAAAGTGTTATCATAAAGTAAGAGACAACATGACACAGGTAACGTAAAGTAAGTTCTATTAGTAAAGATAATAACAATTATCCTATTCTGATTATTAATGTAAAAGTTAGGAAACTTAAATATTTAGACGATATTTGTTACTCTAAAACTTAGGACTGTAATTTAGAAGATTTTATATGCGTGGATCGGACTTATATGCATGTAAGGCTACAGAATAATCTAATAGGAAAAAAATAAAAAAACAGTCAAATTACATTGATTACAAAATTGCAAGTAACACCTTTTTTTTTTTCAAATATAATTTATATTCGAGAAAAAAATTAGTAACAATACCGCTACATAAAAAAAAATTACACAGCGTACAATTTTTTTTACGTGGAAATGAAACCTGCGCCTGGTGTTGTATGCACTTAGAAATATCAAAATATTTAATAAACAGCACTCTCTCTTGCCAAATGATTGTTCATAGAAATAATCTTTAAAAAAATTTTTTTTTCAATTTTTTACCGAGATGCTAACAACAAAAATAAGTTATAACAAGTGTATAAAAATTTCGACATGGTTGATTAAGAACCTATGTCTTAGCGGTCATAGTGCTTGGACGAGACTGGCACTGGTCTTGCTGCGTTCAATTTTTTATACCTTTTCGAAAAAAGGTTTTCTATTCCTAAGTATGTGATTAACACTTTAATAATATTAAAAATACCATTAGTACAGTAAATAGTAGTTGTGACCATCGTGACGCAGTGAGATAGGCTCTCTCCGTCTACTAATTAATACCTAATTAAAAGAAAACAATGAAATTTAATATTTTTGATTGATTGACCATCGTGACGCAGTGAGATA
>JAKGSA010002319.1:0-16004 GCA_033558755.1 Philaethria dido
AAGGGGACAACATAAATATTGATAAATAAATAAATATTTTTTCTTATTTATTTATCAATATTTATGTTGTATATAATGTAATAGGGTTTTAAAAAAATATAAAAATACAAAAAATAAGCGTTATTTTTTTTATAAAATAAGATTAAAGTAGTTATTTAAGTATTGTAACTAACTGACTCAAATAAAAATAATGATTAGGCAATAGGAAAAATAAAATAAAAACATATCAAAATATATAAGTGCGTTACGATTCTAAAATAAAGCTATCCTATAGACATAGCAAAATAGAATAATTTTCAAAAGACAACTAATTTAAAAATAAGTATTAGAATAAGATTAAAATAATTCTAATAATATTATTACAAAAACAATTAAAAAACCACAAAAATACAAAAAAAAAATATTTAAAATGAAATGAGAAAAAAAACAATAAAACATTAAAAAACCTCATAAAAAGTTGGTTATTTTCTAGAATTAATTGTATAGAATAGATGCATATAAAGTCGTCTAATAGATATTAATAAGTAGCTACACCACTTTATAAATAACTACTTTAAAAAAAAAATATAGAATAAGCTTAAAATAGTTACAAAATAAGAAAAATACAAAAAAAAATATGTATAATAAAGCTGATATTAAATGAAAACGGGACCTAAAATCAACACCCGAAAGACCTACCTCAATGCCATTCCTCATTGGCACAGAGGCTGTGGAGCGAGTCCACAAATCCACTTACCTCGGAAGTGACGTGTCAGAAACTGGTGGGGCCGAAGAAACGTCTTCTTCGAAAAGACTTCGAGAATTTGTAAAGTAAGAGCAATCTTCGCACAGCTTTGCCCCATACGGAAATTGCGCAAATTGACTCGGAGAGTTAAGCTTAAAATATTCCGATCCAATATTAAAACAGACGGATGCGAGACATGGTAGGTGACAAAGAATATCTCGCACACCGTCCAGGTATTTATCAACCGATGCCTGCGCCGGATTCTCAATATATACTGGCCCAAGAAAATATGTAACGCCAGTCTATGGGATGCTGCAATGAAACCCCAGTCGACCATCAGCTCAAACGCCATAAATAAAGCTTAATTGGCTACACGCTCCGAAGGGATCCTAACCATATAACGAGGCAAGCCCTAATTTGGAATCCTCTAGGAAAGCGGAAACGCGGTCACCCTAAATAAACCTGGCGGCGAACTATCATTGCACGCGAGTGCATTAGGAAAGACTTGGAGTGAATTGAAGCGCGAAGCTCAGGACCGACCGGGCTGGCGAAGCACTGTGGACGCCCTATGCCCCAGCTAGGGGACACAGGAATTTAAGTCAAGTCAAAATAGAATTAAAACAACAATAAAACTTAAATACAATTTAAAAAAAGTTGGTTATTTTCAAGGTATAGAATAGGTGTGTATAAAGTCTTCTAATAGATATTAAGAAATAGTTTGGAAAAATAATAAAAATACAAAAAAATATATAGAATAGGATTAAAATAGTTTCATAAATATTATTAAGATAATATTATTAAGTGCGTCAAGATTCTAAATTATTTAAGAATTAAATTAATTTAAAATTTTTAGCTTTTCTACAGATATAAAGAAATAGAATAATTAAAAAAAAACAACAAAATTTAAAAAAAATATGTAGAATAAGATTAAAATAGTTCTGAATATAATATAAAAAAAACCACTAAAATACAAAAAAAAAATAAATATTATAATAAAATTAAATAAAAAACTTTTAAGAAAGACCTAAAAAAGTAGATTATTTTCTAGAATGAGGTACGAGTATAAAATGGACGTTTATTTTTAATCAATTAATTATGCTTATAAATAACTTTTTCATTTCTTCTTTAAAATATATATAGTTAAAATATGAACATAAATACATATTGCAATAGAATAATAGTAAGTTGAGGAATAATTTATCCTATCTGCAGTTACGACCGTGACATACCTCATACATACATACATAGACTAATTAATCTTTTCATACATTTTTACAATTTCTCCTGGTATTTATTCTCTTAATATGGCCTACCTGTCTAATTACACCTCTTTCTTTCTTATTATTTTTTTTATTTGAAAAATTGAACCTACTGATTTTTGATTTTGTCAGATTTTTTTATTACATATATTTTTATTAATTTTAATTTAATGAACAATTCATAAAATTAAAAATAAATCCGAATAAGTGTCTGTGAATATTTATTGTTCACAAGATAAATTATCTAATAAATTTAAAAGCAAATCGTCAAATTCTCGCAGTAGTATGTAAATATTCTTAGCTTAACAACAATACACTATTTAAATAGAATAAATAAAAAAAAATCTATTTTTATAATAAAAAGACGATAAAACACAAAAAACTCAGTAGTTATAAACTGTATGTGCACTAGCATGTTAGAATACCCCTTGATAGACCGTCCTTAGAATGGTTGAGTGACCGTGCAGACTACCAACATACAGTTAGATCTGACAAGAATGATTGTGTTAATAATAATACGTAAATACAAAATGTCATTGGTACGGTTAAAGTCAGGGTATTCTCTAGAAGCTTAGAACTAATACGCACTGTGCACCGGTGATTACACATTTGGTCGTCGGTCGCCTTGAGTCGCCCGGGCAACTCGACGTCTCGGTCGCTGGCGACCAATAGAAGCATGGTTTTAAATGGAAGTATTCACATTGCGAGCAACTGTCATAACCACTAAACACCTTTCACAACAATGACTAAGTCCTTCCACACTCAAAAATGGAAATAGAATCAATAAAGCTATTTGGAATTTATCGAGAGCCGAATATGCTAATCGTAACAATAATATACTTGTATTTTCTATCGCTCGGCTCGGTCTTCTGGCTATAGTTCCCTATGTTTTAGTCGCCGACCGAGTTGCCGGCGACCAGAACATAGGCAACTATGGCCAAAAGACTGAGCCGAGCGACAAAATACAAGTAAACTATAGTAAGTTAGTTATTGGCCTAATGTATCGTAATAATTATAAGTTAGTCTTAAATACAAAAAGAAAAGAAAAACAATACAAAAAAATAAAAAAGCTAAAAAATTGACCAAAAAAATATAATAGTTAGAAATAAAAATACAATTTTATTTTAATCTACATAAAATAATATAAATTAATAAACCCATTCTACTACATCAGTCATAGTAACATTGAAACAGATAAAATTGTATAAATTATGAAAAGCAAAAAAATGTATAAATAGAAATAAAACACAAGAAAAAAAGTATAAGTAAATTATTATAAAAAAAAGAAACAAAAATTAAACAAAAAAAATATAATAATAAATAAATGTAGACTTAGACTCTAATCTATATCATATTATCTATATATGACTGATACTAGTGATCATTTATAATGTATACAATACATTAAGTATGAAAAATCTCCTCCCATCTCATCCATTCCATCTACATCCTACGAGGCAGGCAATGCATTTACAACTTCTCTGATGTTGTAGATGTCTATGGGCAAAGGTAACCAATTACCATCAGGTGGTCCTTCTGCTCGTGTGCCTGTCGATGTCCTTTGACCAACAAAAAAAAGTGTATATAACTTTATAAATTTGTATATTTAAGATATACATATGTATATATCGGCGCGGTTAATCAAATCACGCCACTGCGCGTGTTCCGAGTGAATCATCGCCCCACTCCAATAGCGGAGCGGTTAATCAAATCTCGCCACTGCGCGTGTTCCGAGTGAATCATCGCCCCACTCCGAAATGGACTATAAAAATGCCCGGTCGTCGCAGTGTTGGGATTCCGATTTCGATCGCCGAGCCTTGAGACTTTCATAGCACGACTTGCAGCCAGCATGTTCAAGCGCGCCGATGCATCCACCCAGAGGCATCTTCAGAACATCGCGCCACTCCACGCCAGGCCACCGGACTTCCGACCGCTCCCCAGGGATCTCCTCACCCTACCCTCTTCCTAAGCCGCTGCCGCAGGTCGCGGATCGCCTAAGCTGGGCCTCCCCCGAGTAATCGAGGGTCTCACCCGGCTGGGCTGATCGCCCGGGCAGCTCAAGGCTTATCCTCCCTGATCTCACTTCTCCCCACTCCCCCAACCCGGGAAAGGATCCCCTAGAATGAGTCCTCATAGGGCTCCCCAAAGGACCGACCCATATTGATGGGTCGAGATTGAAAACCTCGGTGAAGAGGCAACACGCCCCGGTGCCGACTCCCCTCCCCCATGCACGGGGAGAGAGAAGACTACTGTTGTGTTGGAACATTCTATCCGAGGAGCTCAAGCGGACCACACCTCTGAAGTTTATAGTTTTGTTTAAATTAAGTCTACGACTATTGGAGTAAATAAATAGATATCATAAGCAATCATGAAAGTTTCATTGAAGGAGACAGCACCCCTCCTCTTATATATATATATTGAAGAAAAATATTTTTCTTCAACTCAATTACGTAAATGCTAATCATAATATCTAAAATAATAGAAATACAAATAAAAATAAAATTCTTACTAATAAGTGAACTTAACAGTAAGTAAAATAAGCTTATTACATAACACTGTAAAAAATTAAATTAAAATAGTACTAAGTAGTTGTTAGTTAAGTTATCAATTATAATAATAGACCTGTTCAATTTTTTACCAGATATTCTTACCTTTCTTTCCAAATGGAGCCATGGCCATCTGGTAAGAAAAGGCACAACGTTTCACCTAATAGATTCAATGAAAACATATAATCTGTATATTACGATACAATAGAAGCCCTATAACATAAAATTTAACTACCTGCGCGTGCGCATAGGACAAATAGAAGAAAAGTAAAAAAGCAACAAATCATATAAATAAATAAACCATCGCCGCGCCGCGGTTCAGAAAATATAAATCAAAAATAAAGTTTTGTAACAAATATATAACAAGATCTGACCAAAACTGGGCTATATATATTGTAAGGCAGTATTGTAAATATGAATCGCGTGAGCTAAATTTGTGATATTTAGTAGTCCTTAAATTAAACCTAAACACCGGTACACTTATTTCAAATAACTCTCACATACTTCTTACTTTCTGCAAACTAAGAATTGAGAATTTACATAAATTCTCGTAGTGTCTTAACTTTTCATTCTCTGCTCCACTGTTTACTCCCACCTTCGGTGGACAAAGAAGAAGCTAAAAATTAAAATATAAATGTTTCTCCGAGCAAGATATAAATAGTCAGGCGATTAACATAATATATATACTTTGAATTACATTATTAATTTGTGGGTTCGATTCCCATTCGGGATAATAATAATATTTAAATTATTATCATTTCCCCGCTCTGACAAGAAAAAGCGCTGTGTTGAGTTTCGCCAGTCACACACGCCATATCACAAATTTAGATAAAAAGAATAACTGATGAAATATGAGTGCGTATGTATGTGGAAATACGTATGTATGTGTGTAGTTACATCACTATGATAGTAAGATGTAGGATGTAAATTTCCTCCCTTTTAGTCAATTCAATATTGGACATGCAAATTGATTAATTCACGTTTTTTGTGTATTATATATAATAAGTGTATATAAGCACGGAGAAATTTTCTACAGAGTACAAAATAGTTATAAATATAATTCGTTAATAAGTTAAGAGTAAAAGAAAAACAATAAATAAAGAAATAACGCTTTTTAATGTACATTGTGTATATTTAATCTTACTTAATAAGTTTAGTACTATAATTTATGTAACTATAAATTTAAAAATTGTCAAAATTAAACATATAGTTAGAATAGTAAACGATTAGTCAGTAAACTTAATTTTACATATGGCTGCTAGGGTATAAGTTAAGGTAATTAAAAAAAATATAACTACATTTAATGCATTAAATAAGTGTAATTAACTGTGAAAAAATAGAAAAATAAACTAATTAATATATCATGTAATAATATATAATTATATCATGTAATAATAATGTAATATTAGACAGACAATACAAAAATTACAAAATTTAGAGTGGAAATACTACCCTTACTAATGTATTAGGTGTTTTATACTGTTATTATAAGATTTAATTGTACATACGCAGCCATAAGATTGAACAACGAGCTTAACATATATATGTAAGTAATACTTTGTAAATATATTAGATATAATAATATAATAGTTATAACAATAAGACATTATTTGTAAATTGTATATACATGTAAAAAATCATTGTAAAACATTCATTTAATTGATAATTTATGTCATATAGCTTAATGTAGATTAGTAGGTGGTGTTACATATTCATGTAGCTAAACGGTGATACCTAACTACTGAATATATGGAACGCAACCTATTGGTCTGCCTTTTACTCCACAAGCAAGAAAAATGGAAAGTGAAAATATTTTCATGAATGGTAAACGAAAACGGTAAAAAAAGTTTTCGCGAATGGTAAAACATGGTCATGAAGATATAATAAAATGATAAGTGGAGATGTGAACATGTTTTGGGCACAAGTGAAAATGTCAATATTTTTTATTGACTTGTTCTGTGAACAAGACATGTTCATCATCCATATCATTTACCATCATCTAAACACAAGTATCATCACGGACTACATCGTAAATCTTTATATGTGTTTTTTCTCCAATATTGTTACAATTGTTAATTATAAAACTGTAGCTTTAAATATTTTTCGTGTAAATTTTCTTCGTCTGTCTGTCTGTCAATTTGTGTATCAATCACACAAAAACTACTGAATAGTGTTAATAGTTAAATACAGTTAATTTCATCAAAGTTTGTTCAAACTCGAAATTAAGAAAACAAATCAATTATACTCTCATCTATATCAACGATAATATTGTTAAAGAAAATATATAAACTGTTATTTGGTGTATATATCCAATTATAACTTATTCTACAGCAACTACAGAGGAAAAAACTTGGAGCATAATCAAGAAGATTGGAATGATGTTAGCAATCCCATATTTTCCGTCACTTTTTTTCTATAAAGTTGAAAAATTCTATAGGATAAAGTGACGGAAATGAATGAGGTTTCTAAACTTCAGCAAGCAGGAGTGAATTCAATTTTTTTTAAATATTTGTTATATAATTTAGCCTATAGTCTACAAGAGTAGGTAGGCTACCTACTCTTGTAGATCAGTAATATGAACTGAGGTAAAGGTGGTGAGCATTATTTATTGGTTATTAAATTACATACCTCCTTTAGAAAATTTTGTTTATATGTATGTATTTAAGTAATATTAATATTTGTACAATTTCATTGATATCTTAGCAATAATGATTGGAGATGAAACAAACTTTGGACATAGGAAGAAGTACAAAAGTAGGCAAACTTTGATGAACAAAATATGATCATCTTGCATATCATTCAAAAGCATATCAAGTTGAAAATGGAGTGAAATTTTGAAATTTGGTAAATAGGTACATTAATTGAAGTGTAATATTCAAAATTAGTGTAAATATCATTCTTTGTATGTATATACTGCCATATTAAAAAATGAGGAGAAGACATTGAGAAGTTTTTTTACCATTACAGAAACATCATCGTATAGAAGCACATTCAACCTGTGAAATAAAGGCTTGGTTGTAATTTGGATGATAGTTCGGTTATATCTCTCGTCCATCCTACAGCTTTGCTTTTATTTCAGTAAGTAATAATTTTTCTTTTATTCAATTATTTTTATTCGTTCATCTAATTCTGTTCATTTTTATCGTCGGAGTTATGGGCTAAGCATACAGAAGTAGCGATAAACGCAATGCGCATTCAATACAACAATGCCTTACGTACACTGTTTGGCCTTCGCAAGGATTGTAGTGCCTCTTCGATGTTCGCTGATAGAGGCATCATTGGATTCTGGGCATTAATGAGGAAGAAAACCGCTACATCTGGAATCGCTATTTGAGTAGCAAAAACATGCTGGTAGCGGCTACTGTAAACACGAACGTTGCCTATGTAATTTCATATTGGTCGAAACTACATGTAAATCTCCAGGGTTTATGTTAGTGCATATTAGATAAATTAAAATGAATTTATATAGAGATATTGATAATGAACATGAATGATAATTTGTAATTTGTAATTGTCGAGAGGTGTGCACCGGTTTCACCATCGCGAGTGAGCTCGTGAGCGGGTTTCCCCGTTATTACGCAGATTGAGCACCTCCACCCTTCCGAGCATATAGCTCTTGCGCTCCACTCTGCCGGCCAATGAAGGCAAGCCAGAGGCGGAGGATAAATTACAATTCCCCTCCGGAGGTCTCAGGTCCGTGGGGTCGCCACTCCCCAACAGCTCGCCACAAGCTGCCCTGCGGGCTTATTATTATTATTATTTTTTTTTATTGAATAATTTTATAATTTTGATAAATAATTTTAAATTTTATTATTATTATGGTTAATTTATTATTATTATTACTTTATTTTAATTGATTTTATTGTAATGGTTAATAGTTATTGTTCTTAAATTATTGTGTATGTTGTTTCTATTGGAATTATTTGATTCCGGAAATAAAGAATTTTATTATTATTATGTATCTCGTTATTAGTTCTCGGGTTCAAATGAACCCGGTCCTTTGGAAGGCTTGCGTGGGGACACAGGTCCAACACGTAGAGGCAGGCCCCTTTGAGACAACAATATTTTTTAATCTGACGCATTGACCGGGATCCATCTCTGAGTAACCATAGGCAATTGCTCAGAGATGGTCACAGGTTAATGCGTAAGAGCTATGGAACATATGGAAAACTAATATAGGGCTATGGAATGGAGTTTGGATGGACTAAGTACTGGGCTATTGATTGAGACTACCGGACGTCCGCCTTTTCAACAGTCTCAAATTGAAAGGTTAGCGGACGGTGACTCGCCTTCCACTAGATGGGCCCCCACAAAGCGGCGTAGTGCCTCGGGCGCAACATCGGTGTGGTCGGCTAGGGGTGTCGAGAGGTGTGCACCGGTTTCACCATCGCGAGAGTGCTCGTGAGCGGGTTTCCCCGCTATTACGCAGATTGAGCACTTCCACCCTTCCGAGCATATAGCTCTTGCGCTCCACTCTGCCGACCATTGAAGGCAAGCCAGAGGCGGGGGATAAATTACAATTCCCCTCTGGAGGTCTCAGGTCCGTGGGGTCGCCACTCCCCAACAGCTCGCCACAAGCTGCCCTGCGGGCTTATTATTATTATTATTATCATGTATGTTTGTAATATTCTTTATTACCTCATATCTTTCAAACCCCTGGACCGATTTATATAACTAAGGTGACGTTAGATAGGTATTTATATTCCAAGTGTTCTTAGATATGTGACGTCACTTGTTGTTCAATGCGCCCTCTAGAGGCAATTACGTCACGAATAAAAACAAAAAACTCGTTGATGGGTACCGTGTGGGATATCAAATGAAAGGATTTAATTAGTACATTTCAAATATATAACACAACTACACACACACTACTAAATTTGAAGAATTAGTTCAATCGGGTTTTTTATTCTTTATACTATTTATGTACAGCCTAATTTCTTCAAAATTAGCAAATTTTGCTATATGGCTACGCAAATTATAATTTTGGTGATGTCACAGTGTCGCTATCTATGACACGGACACAGAAACAGCTTCAATATCGGAAATTGATGAATAACGCCTGTCGTGGCGCAGAGGCACAAGCGTGCGACTGTAAACGCGACAGGTTATGGGTTCGACGGTTCGGTTTGGTAACAAGGGAAAGCGGCGTTGAGTTCCGCCACTCAGCACGCAATGCCTCAATTCGCTGGAAAGTGGAGAACGGAGTGTCTTAAAACTAGTTTCTCAGGTTCCCTCTGACTACTCTGCTATGTGCGGGATACAGCGTGATGCTAAAAAAAAAAATTATAGGTCTATATTTATGATACCATTAAAAAAAACAAATATAAAAAGATTTTTAAGGAAATGAACAGAATCATTAAAATTGGTTGTCCTGGTGGTTGAGTTATGCGTGTTACACATTAAAAAAATGCAGTTGAATTGAAAAATTCCACCCGTTTTTGAAGTTGGTTAAAAACATACTTAAAGTGAAGTGGCATTAGCTATAATTCCTTCGTTATTATATAGATATCAAAGTGACTTGTCAATATACCCCACACTAATTTTTTTTTTTTTAACTTCACGCTGTATCCCACATATAGCAGGGTAGGCAGAGGGAACCTGAGAACGTAGTGTTAAGACACTCCGTTCTCTTACAACAATTCCGTTCCCCACTTTCCGCCAAATTAAGGCATTGCGTGCTGAGTGGCGGAACTCAGCGCCGCGCTCTGCCTTGTTACCAAACCCAAGAAATGAAAATACTAAACATTTCCTGGAGTGCGAATCGAACCCACAACCTGTCGTGTTTACAGTCGCACGCTTGTGCCTCTGCGCCACGACAGGCGTACACTAAATTTTCTTTTCTATAATATAAAAGATTTTTTTTAACTTCACGCTGTATCCCGCACATAGCAGGGTAGGCAGAGCGAACCTGAGAACCTAGTGTTAAGACACTCCGTTCTCCACTTTCCGCCGAATTGAGAATATAAAAGATAATTATTAAAAAAAAACAACAACATTAAAACAATTGACCGACAAACACACAGAAGTACTATTAGGAGCTATCATTTGCAACATCACCGCGAACCCTCCCATCCATTTGGCAGTTAAAGCCAGTGTTGCTTAACCTTCGTTCGCAAGTAGGTCACTCAAAATTAGGGTATCATCGTTACCTAGCAACGGTTATACGCTTAATGTTATTATTTAAACTAAACCATGGTTTAAATAATATTTAGTATTTTTATTTCCTCAGTGACAAGGCAAAGCGCGGCGTTGAGTTCCGCTACTCAGCACGCAATGCCTTAATTCGGTGGAAAATGGGAAACGGAAGTGTTAAAAGAGAACGGAGTGTCTTAATACCAGGCTTTTTGGTTCCCTCTGCTTACATGACATTGATATGTGCGGAATATAGCGTGAAGCTATAAAAAAAAAAATTAATTTAATTTTAAAATACTTTGTTATGGGAATAAAGAAAATTTTACGTAGTATTACGTTCGATTCTCGGTTTGGACAATTTTTATGTGAAAAGACACCATTTATTCCTTGTAAAGCAGAGTAGATAGAGAGAACATAGTGTTTAGACACTCCGTTTTCCTTTTTACATCATGTTAAATGGACATGAATAGTTCAATTTGCTTTAACCGGAATTCTTTTTATTTTTTATAAATTTTTTTTAGCTTCACGTTGTATCCCGCATACAGCAGGGTAGGCAGAGGGAACCTGAGAACCTAGTGTTAAGACACTCCGTTCTCTTACAACAATTCCGTTCCTCACTTTCCGCCAAATTGAGGCATTGCGTGTTGAGTGGCGGAACTCAACGCAGTGCTTTGCCTTGTTACCAAACCCAGAGAATGAAAATACTAACATTTCCTGGAGTGGGAATCGAACCCACAACCTGTCGTGTTTACAGTCGCACGCTTGTGCCTCTGCGCCACGAAATAATCGTAATTTTTAATATGATCTATGTTCGTAGTCGGAGTGTCTAAAAAATCCCCAAATGGAAATTAAACCCACAACCAATCGCATTTACAGTCTTACACTATCCCACTGAACTGAAAAATGAAATAAAAACTAAAAAAATATCAGGTTTTTAGAACTAAACAGTATAAACTTTATTCTTTATTCTTTTGATAGATTGTTTTTCATAAAACTTTGTTGAAATATGAATAGTCCATACGGACGAAGCACCGGAAGAAAACCTATTTATATCTAAAAGCTAGGCTATCCATTTTTAACTATCGTCAAAAAAGGAAGAGGTACTCAATTCACCTGTTTCTTTTTATGCGTGTACAAATTTTGATGATTGTTGTTTTATATGATAGCTAGTGCTAGTGATGTGGTCCCATTTAAATTTAGTAAAGGTCTGATGAGTAGTTTTTGAGTTATTTGTAATAATTGTAGTTTTTTTTTAACTTCACGCTGTATCCTGCATTTAGCGGGGTAGGCAGAGGGAACCAGAAAACCTAGTGTAAAGACACTCAATTCTCTTCTAACATTTCCCTACTTTCGTTTCCCTACTTTCCGTCGAATTGAGGCATTGCGTGCTGAGTGGCGGAACTCAACGCTGCGCTTTGCCTTGCTACCAAACCCAGGAAAATGAAAAATTCTATTTCCTGGAGTGGGACTCGAACCCACTACCTATCGCGCTTACAGACGCTTGTGCCTCTGCGCCACGACAGGCGTTATAATATGTATAGTTCAGAGAAATGTAAAAAAATGTAGAGATCTTTCACTAAACTCTCCCCACTCTACGAGTATCTTTGAAACACTTAAACCAAAATAGTCCAAAATGTTTCCATTTAATATAAACTAATAATTTATCAAGTAAGGCATATGAAATATTCATTACTAAGAAAACTACTTTGGCAAATAGAAATGATATTACATATTATATTATTCATAGATATTTCACGCTATCATTGCGCAGTGGGGGGACACTATTTGACTGTCCAATGGTTGTGGGTTCGATTCCCACGTCAGGAAACGAAAATATTAATATATAGTAAAGTCAAAGTCAAAGTCAAATAATTTTCATTACAAAGTATTACAAAGTATTTTCATTTACTCGCTTTGGTAACAAGGCGAAGCGCGGCGTTGAGTTCCACCAATCAGCGCGCAATGCTTTAATTCGGCGGAAAGTGGGGAACGAAAATTTTAAAAGAGAACGGAGTGTCGTAACACTAGTAATTCCAGAAATTACGTGTTAAGCGGAACTTAACGCCGCGCTTTGCCTTGTTTCTAGAGTGAGGAAATAAAAATTATTTAAGTGTAATCATTCCCTATATGGGAATTGAACACGCAATCATTGCGTTTATGTACATATATTATATCTTTTATTATAAAACACACATAATATAAATAAGATTTTAACGAAAGAGATAACCGGTTTCAAATTAAATGTACTAAAAACTGAAATTATTACGAATAACTCAAAAACTACTTGTCACATCTTAACTAAATGTAAATGGGACCACATCACAAGCACTAGCTATCATATAGGCAAAGATTCATCAAAATTGGCCCTCCCAGTAATAAAATATGTGATAACAAACATAAAAAAAGTACAATCGAAGTGAGAACCTCCTTTTTTAAAACCGGTTAATTGACTTAAATGTTAGCAAAGTGACATAACATGGGTCACGTAAATAAGATTTACAACGCTTGGTTGGTTGCGATAATTTTGCCTTTTTATGTATGGTTATACAATTAAAATTAATGGACATCCGTTCCTTGTGGCACAGTAGTTAAATTTACGTTCCGGAGTTTTAGGTTCCAATCCAAGTCCTTTTTTAGCTTCACACTGTATCCCCCAAATAGCAAAGTAGGCAGAGGGAACCATAGAAACACTAGGTGTTAATACAATCCGTTCTCGTTTAACTATTTCGTCCCCCATTTTCCGCCGAAATTGCGGCATTGTGTGCTGAGTGGCGGAATCCAACGCCGCGCTTTGCTTTGTTACCAGAAGCAGGAAATGAAAATACTAAATATTAAATTATTACTTTAAATGTATTAAAAAAAAGATGAAGATGAAGATGCAGGTAGATGAAGGTGTTTGAAAGAGATAAAGAAAGAACGGAATGCAAGATAACTGCTAATAGAAAGATATTAGAACAATTATATATATATATATATATATATATATGTATAGTCGTATTGATAACCTCCTTCTCTTGAAACCGCCTAAAAATATCTCAAATATTCATATATAATCAGTGGCAAAAGATATGTACATAAATAAAATATATTTTGACGGTCAAGCGAAATAACCTTTTTTTATGGTGGCGTTTGAATTTTTATGGGCGACCCCATTTTGTAATATTCATATTAATATTTAGTTAACTCGGTTAGTCTGTTTTACTCTTCATTATTAAACTGCTGCGTTGATTTTGATGATATTTGCATAAGGAAATAGCCTAAGACACCAGATGGCTTTAAACGCTGATAGACTTTGCAAAATATGGTTTTCATTTGGGAAAATGAGATCAGGGTAGGCTGAGGAAACCTAAGAACCTAGTGTTATGACACTCCGTCTTCTTTCAATAATTCCGTTTCCCGCTTTACGCAGAATTGAGTAATTGCGTGCTGAGTAGCGGAACTCAACGCCGCGGCTTGCCTTGTTACCAAACCCAAGAAATGAAAATACTAAATTTACATTTCTTGGAGAGGGAATCGAACCCACAACTTGTCGCGTTTACAGTTGTACGCTTGTGCCTCTGCGCCACGACAGGCTTTAAACTCTCTACATTTCATTAATCTTATATCTACAATTTAGTAAATATTGTAGATAGATTAATGTCACAACCTTTAGTGCTCCTTTTCATTCATTCAAAAGGAAAGAATGCATTCGCAGTTTAAATTAACAGAATTTTAACTCGAAAGAATAATTCAATACTCAAAATGCGTAACGCGTAAAGCGTAAACGCGACAGGTTGTGAGTTCGATTTCCATTCGAGGAAGTGAAAGAATAATATTTCGTTTAATTTTTATTTCCTGCCTCAATCCGGTGGAAAATGGGGAACGGATTTATTGAAAGAGAACGGAGTGTCTTAACACTAGGTTTTCTGGTACCCTATGCCTGCCCTGCTATATGCGGGATACAACGTGAAGCTAAAGAAAAATGTAAAGTCATATAAGCACGCAATGCCTCAATCTGGCGGAAAGTGGGGAACGGAATTGTTGAAAGAGAACGGAGTGTCTTAACACTAGGTTCTCAGATTCCCTCTGCCTACCCTGCTATATGCGGGATACGTGAAGCGGGATAGCGTGAAGTGAAAAAAAATAAAATAAAATTTAGACCTATAAGTACCTATCGTCGACGTAGAATATATAGTAAAAATAGTAAGTACAAAAACCGATATATTACCTCTGTAGCCGGATCTAACAACGAGTACAACACAATTTCAAGGAAAATTAAGGAACTAAAATTTATAATTTCCCTTTCATTTGTAAAAGGAGCTTTTATGAACTGACAGTTGCATTTCTGCTAAATCTAGATAAATAGCTGTAAAATCTAGAACTTTTTATGTGTAGTATAAAGTTAAATTAATGAACCTTTTTGTTGTGTGACAGAAAGTAAAGCTTCTGTATAAATAGATTTTGATATTTTATTGAAATATTTTTAACTTCACGCTGTATCCCGCACATAGCAGGGTCGGCGGAGGTAGCCTGAGAATCTAGTGTTAAGACACTCCGTTCTCTTTTAACATTTCCGTAACCCACTTTCCGAAGAATTCGGGGTATTGCGTGCTGAGTGGCGGAACTTAAAGCCGCGCCTTGCCTCGTTACCAGACCGAGGAAATGATAATACTATTTTCTTTTTTTTAACTTCACGCTGTATCCCGCACATAGCAGGGTCGGCAGAGGGATCCTGAGAAACTAGTGTTGAGATACTCCGTTCTCTTTTAAAATTTCCGTTGCTCACTTTTCGCCAGATTGAGGCATTGCGTGCTGAGTGGCGGAACATAACGCCGCGCCTTGCTTTGTTACCAGAGCGAGGAAATGATAATACTAAATATTATTGAATATTTTCATTACCTGGAATGAGAAACGAATCCACAACCTGTCGCGTTTACAGTCGCACGCTTCTGCAGTGCCTGTGAACCATGACAGGCATGTAGATATATTTAGAACCAAAGAACTTAGACACTCCGTTCTCTTTTAAGATTTATTGAAGTTTCATAGAAATATTTTAACGTAGCGGTATTTGAACCCAGTACAGAGTGGATTCTAATTGTGTAAGACAAATAGGCTTTATATTTTCATGGTGATATATAAATATAGTTTACGTACACGGAAACAGATATTTATTTCGTTACAAATTTCATTTTAACAAAAAAAGAAAATTGACTTCCAATGAAAATGCACTAAAAAGTAAAATTATTACGAATAACTCATAAACTACTAGTCAGATCTTAACTAAATTTCAATGACACTACGTCAGAAACACTAGCTATCATATAAAAAAAGAATCATCAAAATTTGTTCATCCAGAAAAAAAAT
>JAKGSA010002320.1:0-20052 GCA_033558755.1 Philaethria dido
TTAATTGTACACGACATTGTTACTCGGTCGCGACGCGACGACGACTGAGAATAGTTGAAGGATGATATTTTTTATAATTATTTAGAAAATTGTATTTTTGCGCACTACTGTTCGGCAGCAAGCCGCGCGAAGGAATATATGTAGTTGTACAATATAGTTTTCTTAAGTAGATAGTTTATTTGTAATTTAGGTATAGGCGTGTAAATATTAAAAAGTTAAGTATGTCTGGAAGAAAAAGAAGTAGCATCTGGAACCACTTTCAAGACGATGGCGGGAAAAGAGCAAAATGTGCATATTGCTCGCTCGCTTGTGTTGTCTCTTCCTAATGGAAATATAGGTAATTTACGTAGGCATATGAGAACAAGACATCCTACTGTGCCGATTATCCCGGAGAGACAACAACTAGTTCTAACATTAACTGATTTAAATGTGGATCCGACCCCAGATAGTGCTAAAGGTCCTGTACCATCGCCACTGTATCCGTTACCACCCGCACAAGGATCATGCGTGCGACTACCAAACCAACAGCCGTCAATGCGAGATTTTACTTTAAAACCTCTGGCACCCCGGCGTACAGTCAAAATTGATAACCAGTTAGTTATAATGATAGCAAAAGCGTACCATCCTCTACAATTGATAGAGGAAGAAGAGTTTCGCAAGTTTGTGGGATTATTAAAACCCAGTTACTTATTGCCCAGCAGAAAGACACTATCAGAAAGTCTACTGCCAATGCAATATGAAAAACTGCATGAAGTGGCGAGAATTAAAATCCAGGAAGCTTCAGCTGTGTTTCTTTCTACTGATGGTTGGACATCAGTAAACAATGAGAGTTTCATTGCGGTAACTGCTCATTATGTGTCGCACAATGAAACCAACATACAATTAGAGACAATATTACTTGGCTGCATAGGGTATAGTGAGAGGTATACTGCCGATAACTTGCGCGATTTTTTATGAGCAATAATTGACAAATGGAAATTGACAAATATAGTATCAGCTATTGCCATTGAAAACGTGTAAAACATTGTTGCCAAGATGTTCGAGTCAGAAACTGGCGTCACATAGCCTGCCTCGCACATAGCATTAACAGAGCTGTCGGGGCAGCGCTTATACATATTAATGCGACTGTGTTAAAAGTAAAACAGGGGGTAAAATACTTCAAGCGCAGTTCCACAAGCCCAAATCAAACTTAAAGAAATAATTACACAATTAGATGTACCTGACCTGAAGTTAAAACAAGAAGTCTAGACACGCTGGAACTCTACATACGATATGTTGAAAAGAATCGCTGACATAAAAGACGCTGTCGTGACTACCTTAGCGCTTATTAGAAGCAATTTGGCGCTTACGTCAGAAGATTGGCAAATAATTGAATAAGCCATTCCCATTTTAAAAATATTTTATGACGTTACACTGGAAGTAAACGCGGAAAAAAATGTCACATTATCCAAAGTAACGCCAATGTACAAAATAATGTCAAATTTTGTAAAGGGCGCGCGCATTCAGATTCTTCTCACCTGCCACAAATTTATTGTGTGCTCGAAACTTTGTATCAGCAGCTTTATAAGCGATTCTTGCACCTGGAAACATACAAACTACGCAGAGGCCACTATTCTGGACCCAACATTTAAACGCCGCGGTTTCAAGAACAATAATAATTTTGTAAGAGCGCTAAGCACATTAAAACAAAAAGTGGGAAAAATATTGCCCTAACAAGGCCAAGGCCAGGAACAGTTCTCGAAGTTGCAGTCCCGCAAGCAGCGGCACAAGGCTCTTCCAGCATGAATTTGGTTGGGAAGTTACTTCTATGTATCCTGGAAATACGACTGCTGCAGGGATCGTAGAACTAGACCGGTACATACAAGAACCAATGATACCACGGCAGAAGAATCCATTGGTATGGTGGCATCAGCGACGAAATGTCTATCCACTGCTGTTCCGCTATATGCTGAAGAGGCTAAATTTATTAGGGACGATCGTGCCATGCGAGTGCGTATTTTCTAATATAAAAGCTGGATTTCTAATATAAAAAGCGCTTTATAAGCTTATTGATTGGAGATCAAGACTTTCAGCTAAGAACGTAGAACAATTGCAATTAAAAGTCATCCCATTACCTGTACATTATAAATAGAAAAAAAAAGAAAAAAAAAAAGAAAATATCATAATGTAAATAACAAATTAATTTAATGAAAAAATGTAAATAATATGTGCAAATGCAAATAATATGTGCAAATGTAAATAATATGTGCAAATGTAAATAATATGTGCAAATGCAAATAATATGTGCAAATGTAAATAATATGTGCAAATGTAAATAATATGTGCAAATGTAAATAATGTATATCTCAATCATTGTATTTTTTTTATGGATAACGGATGGCAAACGAGCAGAAGGACCACCTGATGGTAAGTGGCTACCTTCGCCCATAGACATCTACAACACCAGAAGTGTTTGTTGTAAATGCGTTGCCTACCTAGACGATACAGACGGAAGGGGAAGAAAATGTAGTAGTTCGCTATCGGAACCACCACATTCTGGGTAAAGGCTGGGGTGGGATAGAGGAAAACCTGGCTTACATGCCATCGAACCGGAACACATCATTAGATATTTGGTGGTTCGTCTTTGACATCGCGAGCCAGATGGCGGACGAACCTCCCACCACCAAACTACTAGGAAACCCGCCTCTTACGGGACGCTACCCAGCGGCGAAGGGGAATTGTATTCTAACCCCGTCCCCTCACAGGGAAAAGCAACTGTATATAGCCAACGATTTTTAAATACGCCAACCTAAAAGAAGCAAGTTTAAACTTTTGTTTTTATTTAGGTGACCTGTCAAGTATGAAAGAAAATCATTGGCTCTGATAGATTCCATTATTTCAATTTCACATTTTTTATTCTAGCTAAAAGAGCTGAAGATATAAAAGATCTAAATGAGTTAAAGATATAAAAGAGTGATATATATCCCAAGATCGAAAAGATATATATCACTCTTTTCTTGTCAAAGATACATTTTGCCCATCTCTGACTAGACTGCGACTGTGCGGTGACACTGGCTAACTACGAGTCGAAGTGGCGTGTTCGCGTGGCGTCCTACCGGGCGACTGATGGTCTGCGCGCGCGCGCATGCTCTATTCAAAATGGCGGCGAACACATTATCTCTACGTGAGCCGCGTGTGAATCCTTACACTATACAGTACAGTACTGCATCGATAACAACTTAGCTCTTGTTTTCGTACTGCGTAGAGTTTGTGACAACAACTCATGAAATTTGCATATACCTATTTTACTTGAACGTAAATTAATAACAACAATTAAAGCACACGTTATAATACAAATGAATTATTTTAACGTCACCTTCTGTATAAGTCATTATTTCTTATTTATGCATGTTTTGTGAAACTAAAAACACTAAAAATATGTACATTTTGTATTTAAGCATTAACAAAATGTTATTTATTGCTGATGATGTCATAAGCGAGGTGGTATTTTCAAGACATATTATAATGAGCTAAACATGATTTTTAAGTATATCACAGTGAACACAATTAATATGACGGGTCGACGATGGATAGCTTGCTCGCAGCGATCCCTGCCAGTCCTGCATAAGTGTAACACTTGTGTAGGACTGCAATAATCCATCACTACGTCCACGAGACGTAGTGGACGGCGGCTATTCTTCTAGCGGGCGATCCACCTTGGGAGGTATAGGCGGAAATGCTCGCTAGAGTTTACGCGTTCCGTGCAAGTGAACGGTCGCGAGGCGAGCAACCATCGTTGGAGAGTGTCGTGTGGATCAGGAGATGAGCGGATGAAGCCCTGATCCGACGATGGAAGGAGGACCTGGGGTCCCTGGCGGCAGGCCTAGCGACGGTGGAGGCGATCCGCCCGCATCTAGAGCGCTGGGTCAGTAGAAGATTTGGGGTCCCCTGACGTTCAGAGTAGTGCAGGTGCTGACGGGGCATGGTTGCTTTGGCAAATACCTGCACCAATTTGCACGTCGGGAGGCGTCACCGGCGTGCCACGAGTGTAATGCACCCATCAATTCGGCGCATCACACTCTGGCTGAATGCCCTGCTTGGGCTCCACAACACTGCGCCTTGATGGATGTAGTTGGTGGGGACCTCTCTCTGTCCAGCGTGGTGAGGGCCATGCTGGACAGTGAGAGAAACTCGTCTGCAATGGCCTCCTTCTGCGAGTCAGTTGTGGCACTGAAGGAGGCCGCGGAGCGGGTGCGCGAGTCTAGCGCAAATGCAGACCCGCTTCGCTGTCGTAGGCCAGGGGGTAGGAGTAGGGAGTATTCTCATCTCCAACTCCCCCTACCCAAGAGGAGCTACGGTGGGAGGATCATAATGATCCTCCTGCAAGTCATCGAGGCTGCGGGTGGTCTCGAAGAAACCCCGGAGCACCCTAAAGGTACGGTACGGTAGCCTGTAGTAGGCGGGCCGTCCACCGAGGCGTCGTAGTGGCATGCGCAAGCGATCGTGCGGCGTCTCATGTAGGTGTGGCGTTTCCGCTGGGCTTTAATGGGTAGTATCGGTCATTGTTGAGTCCCACAGTGCCGTTCCGTATGTAAGGCAATCTGGCTACGCACTACGGGCGGTCTGCATAACAAATATTTCCAAGCGAAAAAAAAAAAAAAAAAAAGGTGGTTAACTTTTTCAACCAGCTGGACTGCAAATAAGATGGCCCAAAAAGAATAGCTACTTAATGTTTTAAAAACGAAACCTCGAAATATCCATACGAAAACCAGAACTCACTAGCCTTGGTAAGGTTAACGCGCAGAATGTTAAAGTTTTTTTTTTGAGAAATTAAGGGGAGAATAAATTACTTTAAGCGTTGTTCTGTCACTAAAAGACGATAAATAAGGAGCTGATTGTCAAACATACATTTTATTCCATTCCTAGTCAACATTGAACGTGATATTCTTAACGAAATTTGTGCTTAACTTGCCCCATACCCACGCTCAACTTACCCCACCAATGGGGTACATTAAGCATGGCTGCCTTCCTGCACGTAAATAGCTGTAGCTCTTAAATTATATCATTAAATGCACTACACAATGAAATAAAACACGAATATCTTAAAAACTATTGGTCAGATCTTAACTAAATTCAAAAGGTGGTTCCTTTCATTCGTTCATTAGAAGCACTAGCTATTATATAACAAAAGAACCATCAAAATTGGCTCACCCCGTTAAGTTATGCGACAACATAAAAAAATTGTCGAATTCTCCTTTTTTAAAGTCGGATAATTATTATGAGAAATAAGTAATATATTCAGCGTGGTCTATGACAGTTTAGAAAATTAATTTTTCTAAATTAAATGTCCAAATTCCCTGCAAAAGGAAAATATAGAGGCTTCACTTCTCACAAGCGAGTCGCTTTTCCATACTTAGGAAAGGAAAAAAAAGGTTAAATTTTACCAATCGTCACGTCAGTAACGGCTATCGATGCAAATTGCTTTTAGATTTATATTTAGACATCATCTTGGCATTAACGTAATGTCTCTACTTGACCAAACTTCAGATTCAAACCCTACCGAAAGTAATTTTATATTGCAAATAATATATTTTTTAACCAGATGAATCCTATATATCGTATATACGGCAGTCTAGTCTACTCTGTGAGCACAGGACTACTAGAGGAATAATAGAAATATCGGGTTTTCTAAAATGTATTTGCGCAAAAATCAAGCGATTAATCCGATACGAAATATGTAATTTCAATTAAAATGTGTATAAACCGCAAAAAAACAATGATCTCATTATGGTTCTGTAGCTGCTGAATAAAAAGTGTTAAGTCCAAATTAGTGAAAATAGTTTAAATTTAGCTAAGAAAAATTATGAATTAACGAAGACCTAAAAAGATACCGTATAAACAGACAGAAAAAGACTTCAAAATATGATTTTGAAAAAATTAATTGTGATTTCCTAAAATCAATATATCACTATTTTCATTTTATATTTATTATCCCTAATAATGTACAACGAGTAATATATGCTTTATATACTTTAGAACATACATCGGCTTTCTAAATATGAATGTAATATGTTGCAGGTACTCACCATAGCTTGCTCGATCTTATTGTCGATGGCCACGGTACTTGTGCCCGATGCGCTGTAACAAACAAAACTATATGAGTTTCATTATTATAATTAAAAAAATATAAATTCCTTATATATATATAAAATTTCTTCCTTTATTGAAAGAGTAACATACTTACTTACTTAACTTCATGCTTTATCCCTAGCGGGGTAGTCAGAGAGAACGGAGCACCAAACACTACGGTCCCTGCATACCTCTTTCGCCAGTATCATTGATACTGAGTTCTCGAAGGTTAACCGAGGTCTCTCCTTACCTCTCTTGCCGCTCACCTTTGCTTCATATATCTTTCTCACCATTCTTTCATTACTCATCCTCTCGACGTGCCCAAAGCACCTGAGCACGTTCTTCTTCATTCTTACTATAACATCCTCGCTTATACCTGTCTTTCTAAGTATTTCTCCGTTGCGGATTCGGTCAGCCAAACTGATTCCGCATATTCTCCGAAGAGATCGCATCTCTACAGCCTTCATCTTTCTTTCGTTCTTCTTTTGTCAAACCCACGTTTCACTGCCGTATAACAGCGTCGGTACCAGCACTGCATTGTGTACAGCCATACGTGCAGCTACGCTGACGTTTCGCCGTCCCATCAATGCAGACAGCGCACCGTTAATCCTGTTACCGGCAGCAATACGCCTTTCCACATCCATATCGTATCTTCCGTCTCTGCTAAACATACTTCCCAGGTGTACTACCTCATTCACCTGTTCTAATATCTTTCTATCTACAGTTATCTTGCATTCTGTTCTTTCTTCATCTCTTTCAAACACCAGAATCTTAGTTTTTCTCGCATTCAGGCTTAAACCATTACTTTCACAACCATCTTTCAAATTGGTGACTAATGCCTGTAGCTCGCATTCTGATGATGCAATGAGCACTGCATCATCTGCGTACAGTAGGCAGTTAATCTTCGAGGCACCTACTTTCACACCCATGTTACTTTTTTTCACACCTTGGAGACAGCTATACAAATACAAATTGAACAGCCAACCCTGTTTGACACCCGATTGAGTATCAAATCGAGGCGATATGTCAGCTTCTACTTGTATACAGGCTGAATGATCTCGGTAAAAAGATTTTACAGCCTGCAACAAGGGTCCATTCACATTGTACCAGGGCAGTATCTCCCACAACGTCTTTCTCTCAACCCTGTCAAACGCCTTTTCTAAGTCCACAAAAGCACAGAAAACTTTCTGGTTTACGGCCAAAAACTTTTCGGTGATCATGCGGAGGGAAAAGATCTGATCCATGCACCCTCTTCCAGGCCTAAAGCCTCCTTGGGCCTCCCAGAAGAGCCTATCTGTGAACCTTTGCCTTTATACAAAGGCTCGATGACTGCGCCTCGTCAATCATCTGGGACCTCTTCCGTTTTCCAGCACATATTGCATAGAAGATAGAACAGGTCCAAGATGCGGGGTCCACCATATGTGATCATCTCTGCAGTAACTTCATCCGCTCCTGCTGCCTTACCACATTTTAGACTTCGTATGGCATTCTCTACTTCTTTTATACTGATTTCGCCGTCTGTTACATCAAGACTCAGCATATTGCTGTTACTTGAGACTGAGGCGTCATGACATTCATACATTCATCTCCTTGTAGATTTCTGCCCATTTTTGCAAAACGTGTGTTCTTTCTAATATAGTTTCACCGTCCTTTGAAAGCACTCCTTTCATTCTACAGGTTAGCGAACAACTCAACAACAACAAGCTTCCTGTTCTCCCGGAAGTTGTTCGTTAATTTTTCAACTCTTTTTTTCTGCATTTTCACGCTTCCTCTTAATCAATGCTTTCGTTTGATGCTTTTGCAGCTTATACTCTTTCTTCTTAATCTCTCTCATATTTTTGTTCTTACTCGAGGCTTTATAATCCTGCCATGCTTTCTTCTTTAATTCTACGGCATCTTGCACTTCATCATCCCACTATTCATCACACTCCTTTCTAAAGCCTCTTTTCCCTAATCCACACACCTCAGCTGCTGCTTCAATCATACTATTCCTAAGATTCTGCCACCATACTTCAACACTATCACTTTCTATTTTGCAACTGTCTAGCTTCTTAGTAACCCTTTCAACGTATTGCTTTCTAATGGGTGGATCCTGAAGCTTCCAGCTTCTGATACGGTTATTCGCCTCCAAATTTGGACGCTTCGTGCGGTAGCGCCAACCTGCAAACAGAACCCTTATTCTAGCAACTACTAGATAATGGTCCGTTCTCAAGTCGAAGTCAAGCTCTAAACAGCGCATCCATTACTTGGTTTCGAATCCACTGATCCACCAGGAATAAGTCAATCATACTTTTATCTTCCATTCGCTCTCATGTATATTGGTGAAATTGTTTGTGGTCCGACATCGTGTTTGCGACAAATAAATCATCATCATTCACTCTCTTATCACCATACTTACCAAGTACATGTTCGTAACCAACACGCGTGGTTCCGATCCATCCATCCATTCAAGTCACCGCATACTATTAATTTTTCATTCCCTCTTACACTACCTAGAACTTCCCTGACACTCTCCCAGAACTCCTCTAGCTCACTTAACGAAGTTGAGGATACTGGCGCATATGCCAATAACAAGAATATTCTTGTTATCCCCAGCTTGAAGCGAACCCAGAAAAGCCTCGGGTTGATCGCCTCGTATTCTACCACTGTACTCACCAATCGATAGGACAATAACACGCCTATACCTTAACACTCTCGTTTGCCCTCTGGAACACCAGCCGAGAAGGCGACTCGATTGCCCGGCAGCTCGGTCGTGCCACTGCCCTTTCTCTTGGTCTCTGTCAAACAAATTACATACAGATCTCGTTCATCCATCACATCTAATAATTCATACACCTTCAGTTCCATCCCTCCTCTCACATTCCACGTAGCTATTTGCAGCTCCGTCCTCCACTTCCCGCCGCCACGGACATGGCGTGCTGGGTGACGGTCCCCAACGCCGCATTCGTCTCCACTTCTCACACCAGCGGGGACGCACTGGTGCGCGTCGCCTCGGGGGGACGCCCTATCATTATGCGCCCTGGTGCTCGTGGACGTGGTGATGGATTATTGCAGTCCTACACAAGTGTTACACTTATGCAGGACTGGCAGGGATCGCTGCGAGCAAACTATCCATCGTCGACCCCCAAGGCTTGGCTGAACGTCTTAAAATCCCAGATATCTGTGCAGATGATATCAGCAGATGCCAACGCCTAAGTAAAATTTCATCAGGGAAGGCTGGACATATGTTACTGAAGTTTAGGGATCAGTTGCTGAGGAATCAATTTGGCACTCAAAAGCCAACCTCAAGAACACAGGAATCACTCAAGGCCAAAACACAGAGATTCGGAATCTCTAATTGCTGGATCAAAAATGGTTTTGTTATCGTTATTGGACCGGATGGTAGGCGTCACATAGCGTAGTTCTATGTGCGAAGCTTGACAATATAACCACCAATTCTGATGCTCGAGGCCGTGGAAGCAGAAGTGAGTGTACTTTTGCTTCCACTCAATTTGATCAAGTCAGCTGCCACAGTTAAGCAAGTTGTCCGCACAGCGAGGAGAGTCTTGAAAAAATAACCTCTTTGTTTGTTTATATTCCTATATCCAATTATTCGAACGACATCTGTTTTCCTTTTTATATATATAATTTCGTTTATGTTTTAATTTTATATATTGTTTACGTATTATTTAGTTTTTGTTCAACAAAAGATTTGTTGGTTAATGAGCTGTTGTTGTTGTTCTTATTTTATGGCTTTTAGGCGTGCCAGTTGAGCACAATTTACTTCGCCAATGACACGTAGAATGGAAAAGACACGATGAAGATTGGTCGGTTAAAAAGAGAAAATAATACTTAAAAGACTGAATTAACGATTTTAA
Source organism: Philaethria dido (assembly GCA_033558755.1). Classification (NCBI taxonomy): domain Eukaryota; kingdom Metazoa; phylum Arthropoda; class Insecta; order Lepidoptera; family Nymphalidae; genus Philaethria; species Philaethria dido. The sequence goes on from JAKGSA010002320.1 coordinate 9,966, forward strand.
AATAGAAAGTCTTATTTGCTAAGCCACCACCTGCAAAAAGAGTAATAAATAATACATTACAAAATATATACAATTAAAATATATAAATATAAAGTGTTAGTTCAATGTAATAATAAGTTAGGTTTGTTTACAATTTAATTCTATTTATAAATTTATATCTCATATATTTACATAAGAATGTACAGAGGGGACTAAACACAAACATCAACAAACACTGAACATTAAAGGGACGTGGGACTTTACGGGGCAGGACATCATATATGGGACGAATCAATTTGGGACATGAGAAAAGGATATGGGAAACAGAACCTTCGTCCAGGCCACATTCGCACAGTGAGTGGTCCCTGACCCTGATCTTGGCCAAATGCACAGGTGTACATGCGTGCCCAAGGCGCAGGCGACAGATTGTAATAATAACTCCCCGTTCAGTAAGTTTAGCATCAAATTTACCTTTAGATGATTTTAAAGACTTCCAGTAGTTATTCCAAGACACATTCTAAGGTATCACTTACAATAGCACCTTTAGCGCACAAGTCTGCGGATTCATTTCCCGTGATACCAGAATGGCTAGGAATCCAAACTAACAAGACTAACTAACAGACAGACGGACGGACGGAGGGACAGACAGGCAGATAACGATACGCAAGATAGTGTGAAATTATTTTTTAGATGTTGGTTTAATTTAAATTACTCCTTAAAATTTTCATATTAGAAGACATATAGTACAGCCTAAATAGGAAGATAAGTTACACTACACAAAGTACATTCAGACAGTCGTTCGCGTGTGAACTGAGCATTAACCACATCCGATATAAATAAAGTAAAATATCACGAATTTCTTGTTGATTCGGCGCAATAATAACATGAAGTTACTAATTAAATACAGTTGATATAATCTAATGATGCTAATAAAATGATATAACAGCATTCCAATGCGAACTGTGTTAACGCAAGTTAACGTATCGCAACGCAAGGCAACGTATGTTATTTATTTATTTATTTGTTTATAAGTTCTGCCAACAGAATAGACACACAAAATCAAAAAATTACATTGCAAGGTGTTATTCCACTTACAGGTAAACACAACATGCTCAAACTATATACTTATACATTATTTTACAATTAAAATTAAGTTAAGTAATAAAGATTGACAAAATACAATAATAAAAAAATTAAAATATTGAAATATATAAAAAAAACAGCTTTAAAAATAATTGATTTACAAGAAGTGGTATCAAAACTAACAAAAGTTAATATTGTGCCTGATGTAAATTAGTTGTCTCTTATATAGTTTTTGTTCCACCGCTCATTATTTTTCTTAATACCCACGCTAGGTTGGGTACGCTGGTTGTTATTTTCTCTTTATATTCTTATAATAATAAACGTTGATAAAGCTCTGAAGTTATTTCACTTTTTTACCAAAATACTACCTGATTTTATGGACATGGTCCATCGGCCGAACAATAATTATATTAATTATCAGCATTAAAGGAGTTTATGGATTCTTTTTGGAAAAATAAGTGAAATCTCGAACATAACCGGTGTTCACGCAAAGCGCTTAGTTGTTCTGTTTTATGTCTACCCCACATTTTTATAATAAATTCATTGTCGTAATTAGCGTATCGAACGCACGTATTTTATTTCACTCCTTAAAATACTGAGAAAATCCTACATATGGTCCTTATTTGAGCCTGGATATGTAAAATACAGCATTGGTATTATAATAAATAAAGGATTTATAAACAATAGTCGTTGGACATCAAGAATTATATAGCCGGATCTCGATGTTTAATTTTGCTACGTCATAGGACATTTTATTACGAGAAGATTCTATGGTGTGGACATTGGGATATATCCTAGTACTATAATAAATTTGATGATTAATTTCCCCAACACTCTAGAGGTAGTATTTAAGGTTTAATTTGTTAAAGGTTAGTATCAAATATTTTGTTAATTTATTAAAGCTTAGCGTTCATACAATTGTATAATTGTAACCTGTGTATTTTGATTAGCATTTATTTATTTGAAGTTTACATAATTCATATTTAAAATATAACATATGAATTTGTTACTTAGTAAATTGTAAACTTCTATTGCAAAATCATTTACATAACCGCTTAAGATTGCATTTTAACTACATATATAGTGTATTGCACTGTTTAATATTGAAATTAATTTAGTTAATTTAAATTATTAATGATATTATTTGTACGTGTTAAATTGTAAGACTCAGTTATAATAAAATACGCTAATTATATAGCTTACTTTTAATTGTAAATCAAATAAATTAGGTTTACATATTTGTAATAATTGTTTTGCATATTATTATTAAATAAGAGTAACTGTTTTTTCTAATTATTTAAATTCCTTAGATCCTTTAATTTTAAGCTCTTCTTGAAGTAAACGAATTGCAATTGCGTTTGAGTGGACTTGAGGCTATGTATGTGCAATATGACGAAGTGCAATTATCATCACTATCTTTAGCTCAAAAAATTCTTGCTGACTATAAGAAAAGAGAACAAAAAAGAGAAGAGAAAAGAGAGATAGCGAGGTAAGTTTAATTTCAAATAATAAATGTGTCAAACTACCGACTATTCAACTTCCCAAATTTAGTGGTTCGTATACAAACTGGCTATAATTTCACGACACATTTGAAAGTTTAATTCATTGCAACGACGAAATTTATAATATCAATAAATTTCATTACCTCAGGTCTTCAGGCTTGAGGGATCCGCTGCTGTGGCAGTCAATTCAATTCAGTTTTCCGCCTCAAATTATTTGATAGCATGGAAACTTCTTTGTGATCGATTCGACAAAAAATATTTGTTAATACATCATCATGTTTCAACATTATTTAATACAGATTCAATTCGTAATAAAGATTTAATGCGCGCTATAATAAAGATTTGATGCGCTCATTTTTTTATTAAGTTGATCGTTTAAAAGAATTTAATTGATCAACTTAATAAAAAAATGAGCGCATTAGAATCATTGAGTGAGCCGGTTAGTCAATGGGACACACTTCTCATTTATATTATAACACATAAATTAGACAATAAACTTTCCGCGAATGGGAAGAATACAAAAGCCGTCTTAATAAAAATTCTAAAATAATGTTTTCAGCTTTTTTAAATTTTAAACTTAATTTGGAAGTGCCCCAAGGATCTTTTAAACATAAATTCTTTGTATTTGATATTCTACCTACTAAAGTTCCTGTTATAATTGGCGATGACTTTTGCAAAAAGTATGCGGCGATAATTGATTATGAAAACAATTATTTTTCATTGATTAATTCAAATAATGATCGAATGTATTTACCTACTTTTAGTAATATTACTAATGAGGTTTTGTATATTCGGTCGCGATCGGAATCTGTACATTTTATAAATACTGATATGAGAGATGATTGTGTGGTATGTTCGAAAGAGTTATCGGAAGGTGTTTACTTAGCCAGTATGTTAGTAAGTCCAATTAGAGGGAAACTACCGATTCGAATAATAAATACAACCGACAGAGATTTTTGTTTAGTGCGAGTGAGTATAATATATGTATGTTTGGAAAATCTAATAAGAATTCGGAACGCGTAAAAAAATTATTTTCTATTTTAAAATTACACGAATATCTAAAGGGGGAAGAACAGGTATCAATCGAAAACATATGTGCGAAATACTGTGATATCTTTTATTTACCCGGAGACAACTTGACTGTGACTGATATCTATAAACATACAATTACATTAAAACCCAATGTAGATCCAGTCTATGTAAAACCATACAGATTACCCCATTCTCAAAAAGTAGAAATAAAAAGGCAATTAGATAAAATGTTAAATCAAGGAATTATTGAACCTTGTAAGAGTGAATGGTCAAGTCCCATTCTACTAGTACCTAAAAAATCGGAAATTAACGATAAAAAATGGAGATTAGTAATCGATTATCGTAAATTAAATAATTCAATAGTCGATGATAAGTTTCCTTTGCCGAATATTACAGAAATACTCGACTCTCTTTCAGGTTGTATATATTATACACATTTAGACTTAAATCAAGGTTTCTACAATGTAGAATTAGATCCAAATAGCCGTAGGTATACAGCATTCTGTTCTGGTCAATACCAGATGACCAGAATGCCAATGGGTCTTAAAACCAGTCCCAGCTCTTTCTCTAGAATGATGAATATGGCTATGGCAGGCTTAACATTTGAAAAATGTTTTATTTACCTTGATGACATCATAATTTTTGGTAGAAATTTAGCAGATCACAATAAAAATTTAACGGAAGTATTTGAACGATTAAAACAAGTTAATTTAAAACTAAATCCCGATAAATGTACATTTTTAAAAAAGGAATTACTGTATTTGGGTCATGTTGTATCTGGAGATGGTGTTTTACCGGATCCTGAAAAAATCAAAGTCTTACAAAATTACCCTATTCCTACTAATACAGACGAGGTAAAACGCTTTGTAGCATTCGCGAACTTTTATCGTAAATTTATTCCAAATTTTGCAGAGAAAGCTTTTTATTTAAATAAATTATGCCGTAAAAATGTACAATTTCATTGGAGTGAAGAGTGTCAACATTCATTTAATTCATTAAAACAAGATATGATGTCACCTCCATTACTGCAATACCCAGATTTTTCTGAAAGTAACCAATTTGTAGTTCAAACGGATGCATCAGGTTACGCTTTAGGAGCCGTACTGTCCAATAAAAATGGTAAACCTATAGCATATGCTAGCCGAACTTTAAATAGAGCGGAGAAAAACTACCCAACAATCGAAAAAGAATTATTAGCGATTGTATGGGCTGTTAAACACTTCCGGCCTTATTTATACGGACGTTCTTTCAAAATTTATACGGACCACAAACCTCTCATTTATCTTTTTAACATGAAAGATCCTTCGAGTAGGTTATTGAAATTTAGGCTTGCGCTCGAAGAATACGATTATATAGTAGAGTATGTAAGAGGAAGTGAAAATTCCGCCGCAGATGCTTTATCTAGAATACGTATTACATCGAAAGACTTAAAAGATATGAGTGAGTGTAGTTTGAATGTGTTGACTAGAGCTCAGAAGAAAAGGATGGAAGAGGAGCATAGTATGTCAGGGATGAACAATGATTCTTTGTGTGATAGTGTGAATACTGACGATTGGCTTGATCACCCAAGAGTCGTAGAGGTACACAACAAACCGAAGATATCGATAGAATTAAGATTTATCAACAAAAGTAATTTACAAAAATTACGAAAGGACAATGAAATCGCATGCGAATCTAGAACTTTTATATACGTTTTAAAGAAAATAACAATTTATATAAATCCAGCTATTCGATCACAATTATCGCGAGGCGAATTTGTGAGGGAGCTGTCTGATTTTTGTAGAAAAATAAATGTTAACGAAGTATACTTCATGAAATGTAAAGAAAATAATAAATTTATAGAGCAAGTAAATGAAATTAAAAGTATTGAAAATTGGTCCGGTCCAAGAATTATTGTGATAAATTCAATTTAGCATCAACCAAGACGCCCAAATCACGTATTACAGTGACCTCTTTTAAGGTTACCTTTGAAATTGTGTAGGTTGTTGCCAATGTTTGCTTTCTTCTGGTGAGCTTTATATGAAAACATTTGCTGGGATTAAGTTGCATGTGATTTACCTTGGACCATTCAACAACAGCATTAACATCGCTTTGAAGAAGAATTGCATCATGTTGGGTTTCGACTGCTCGCAGAAGCTTGAGATCATCAGCAAACATAAATATTTTCGAGTGTTTTAATTTTTTGGCAAACGTCATTGATGAATATATAAAAAAGAGGCCCTAAAATTGATCCCAGAGGGGTACCCCTCAGGGGTACCCCTGAGAGTATCATATAATGATCCGAAGTGCTACCATTCAACACTACTCTCGAAAATCGATTATCCAAATAGGACTTACACCAACCTAGCAGTGGATGTCTTACACCGTATGATTGTAGCTTACGTACTAATATATTATGATTCACTTTGTCACATGCACTCGAAAAATCAGTATAAATTGCATCAATTTGAATATTTTGATCAACTGATTCAGCCACTTGATGAATATAACTGACGAGGTTAGTGTTTGTTGATCTCTTAGGTAAGAAGCCATGTTGATCTATGCTTAATGAATTTTTTACGTGGTCGAGTAAAAGAGGGTAAACAAGCAATTTAAAAAATCTTAGCAATAGAGGATAAAATTGAGATGGGCCTGTAATTGGAAATGTCTGTCTTGTTTCCTTTTTATGAACAGGTACTATTCTTGTTTCTTTCAAGAGATCTGGAAACACCCCCTGCTCAATAGATGTATTAAATATCAATGTGATCGGAACCACTAATGCGCAGTTGAAGAGAAAAAATGGTGGAATATTATCCGGACCACCCTTTTGTAGACTTTAAGTAGTTTTAGGTTTTTAAGAACAATGTCTTCAGTAAATGTTATTTCATTGATAATCTTATTGCAATGTATATAATTCAGATCTCCTCTTATTTTCTTTCTCTTAGTTTTAATCGGCACATTATTATCTATTTTGTCTTCATATACAGAAGCAAAATGGTGTGCAAATAAATTTGAAATCCCATCAGAAGTGGAAGCTTTAACGTTATTTAGATACATCACAATCGGATAGTTTGAGTTTTTATTACGTAAACTTTTTATGAATGAAAAAAAATATTTTGGATCTGTAATTAAATAATTTTCAATGGTATTAATATATCTTCTATAACAATTACTCAGCATTATATTATAATCTTTGCGAATGTACTCGAGTAAATTCGAATTCAATAACATCTAATGGATTATTTAATTTGTTTAATTTTACGGTGGAGTTTATACTTGATTTTCAAAATACGTATTAAATCATAAGTAAACCAGACTGGATAATTATAACAAAAATTTACCCGTTTGGGAATATGTTCCTCAATTACTTTACGAAGAATTTTATAAAAAAATGTCAAGACAATGACGTAAATGAAATCAATTACGTCATTGTGACCCGCTAATTCACTCGACCAACAAATATTATTCAGTGAATGCAATATAGATCTATAGTCAGCCTTTCGAAAATTATAATTGGATCTATATAATTTAGTAGTTGATTCACATTTTGGAATTTCGGAATAATCAAGTGAAAAAATCAATGGGGGATGCAATTTATCCACATCACGAATAGGATCACGACAAAGATCAAAACTTACTATTTCTGAATCACAAAAAATCAAATCAAGAATTTTATCCTTGTTGTTTAATATATAATTGTATTGCTTAAAATTATGTAAAGACATAAAATCTGCTAACATATCTTTTAAAATACAACTATTATTGTCACCGTTCATGTTGCCGTCGGTTGAATTCCATGTTAAAATCATGTTAAAATCTCCAACAACAAGGTGTATATTTATAATACATGGTTTTATAATCGTCTTTTTGGCAGCCCCAATAAATGTACCTAAATATTCCTAGCATATAGGAGGTGGTAGATTAACTGAACATATGCGTAGAGTCTCAATTTGTTTATTTACGCTTACCTCGACCCATAAATCCTCCATACCAGACTCCCATTCGATGACACGTTTGGACTTTAGCATTGATTCACGATCGCGCCTATAAACATTGTATCTGCTGTCAAAAATCTCATTATCAGAAATAGTATCATTGAGCCATGTTTCAATAAGAATAACAATACCAAAAGCTTTTGACGTACCCTCTCAGTAAACGATCTAAGACCTGTAACATTTTGATATAAGCAACTTATGTTTGAGAATTTTATAAATACATTATACTAAACACTTGGAATGTAATCTATTTTTTTAAGATTAACTTATTTTTTTTAAACAGTTGCTACTCCTAATATGTTCGTACGCGGTGTCTTTAAATTTTCTCATGTAGACGTTACCACCCATACAAATCTATAACCAATTTCTTTGGCTCTGATTCCTGCTGCAGAATGTAGCGATTTGAAAGCTGGAGATAGATGTTCAAGAACATAAATAGGTAGGTCTCAGTAGGACAATTTGCTCTTTTATTAAAATTTATAGATGCCACCAAAAAAGATTCTCTAGTTCTCTGATTGTTAAATTTAATGAGCACCGACCGCGGTCTGTTATTATCTTTATTTTGTTTAGAGATCCTTGTACAAAGATGAATATCAGTTTCATTTAATTTAAAGTTTACAACGTCAGCTATCTGTTTTGTTACGGTTACAGGTTCTTGTTCTTATGTTCCGGGATGCATTGTAATCTCAAGATTGCTTGCTCTTCCATATTGGTCTAATAATGTTAACTAGTTACTTCAGATACAGTAGATTTTAATACGAGTACGTTGTTTTCATTTTCGAGAGAATGAATTGAATTTTATTGGAATCCTCCTCGCGAATGTTCTCATATTTTCCTCTAGGAAACTTATTGAGGCGGTGATGTCAGCAACATGATCAAGTAAGTCTTTTAGTTTAGTATCGAGAATTGGTCCATTATATTAGTTCTAAATTGATCCAGACTATGTTGAAGCTCCTCCTTAACAATTGGTCGAATATCGTTGCAAGTAACAGGAGGCGAACTAAGCAACCTTTGACGTTTGGAATGTGTTGTTACATTTTGCAAGTTATGTATTGAGCATGTTCCTTCACGTGGTATATTTACATTTTTTTTGTTTTAGCAGACAGCGACATCTTGATTTTATAATTTGTAGTAAGTTTATTCGATATACCTGTCCCTAGATGTCGTTAATTGTTATATATACGACTTGTTATCGCTGCTCTTTTTAAAATAATCTGTATAATTCATTTAAGCACAACAATTGTAAATCTTGCGAGATATTGAAAAAAAGCAAGCAAAGCTAAGTGAAATTCGATCCGTGGAATTCAGAGTTAAAACCTCAACTTGGAACGTTGCGCTGTTGGCTCTTATTGAACTATTGTCTAATTTACTAACTAAACGTTACTAACTAAATTAAGTCCGTTATAACTGACGTATCCACGTTAAAAACTTTAGCACAACCGAACATGATTTAAGTTTTATAACCACAATACTAGTGTAATTCTTTTGTTAACTGAGCACTATACAAGTCTAAACTATAATTTGCTGCATTTAGTCACTTTTATGAACGTTTATCACACATAAAGGTCCTAATAACGGCAAAAACACTGACACTGTTTTTGTAAAGTGTAGCGAATAGTTTCACTAAATAACACTTATACAGTAAATTTAGGCATAAACTAATGATTCAACAAATAAACTAATGAATCACACAATTTTAATAACTTTTTATACTTTTAATTGTAAAAAGTATACGGAGCTAATCTGTACGGGCGGACAGCGCCACCTAGTTCGACTTACGTACAGTTGTAATGACACGCACTATCTCCTATCATATTGAAACGCATCGTTGCGAGAGCCGACAGCTGATAAGCATAGGCTCTACGCTATTGTCTATGTTCGGTGCCTAGTCACGCGATACCGTTGCCAGAGCTTTCTACGATCATTAAGGTACTAATACTAGTATAATATCTATATTAAAAGTTGACTGACTGGCACTATACTGAAAGCTAACTGACTGAGTTGTTCCAGAAGTTACAACATTAAGTCTGTGTGAAAAATGGTTTTAAGTTTGATATTATTTACTAAAATTCAACAAAGATTATGTAACTAATTCAGCCACTTGATGAATATAACTGACGAGGTTAGTGTTTGTTGATCTCTTAGGTAAGAAGCCATGTTGATCTATGCTTAATGAAGCCCGCGTTTGCGAGTGCCAGCCGCTCCCCCGACCCGCGTGATGCTATCGTGCGCTCGGGTGAACCCGGCCCGCTCGTACCAGCGAGCGATGCCGCAGCCGCCCCCTACATGAAATCCTCTTCGAGGTCCTCCAGGCCAAAGAAGAAGAAATCGTCCAAGGACGAAAAGGTCAGATCACCCTCTCAACCCCCCCGCATGATCGAGTCACTATCCCCCCGTGCGACGGTGCACGCCGACATGATCATGGTGGCGGAACTTCAACAGCGGGGAGCCCTCTCACGCGCATTGCTGGAACATATTAGCGCGTTCCTCAATGATCGCTGCAGGGAGCTTGAGGAG
>JAKGSA010002321.1:0-13360 GCA_033558755.1 Philaethria dido
GGAGGACAATGTAGTATTCCGTTCTCGGAACCACCACATTTTGGGGAAAGGATGGGTGGGAATGGGAAAACCTGGCTTACATGCCATCGAACCGGAACACATCATAAGATATTTGGCGGTTCGTCTTTGACATGATAGTGGTCGCGAGCCAGACGGAGGACGAACCTCCTACCACCTAAAAAAAATTGAAATGACCAAAATTGAAATAAGTCGTAATTTAGGTGAATTTATAAATATATAATTGTTAATTATCAGTTTTGTCTTATTGAAATTCCTTCTGAGCGTTTTACTAATAAGCTACTGCGTTACATTGGATAAATCTTTCTCTTGTGTTAGATATTGTCAGGAGAAGGTGAACAAAAAGAGATGAATACGTAAGTTTCCACTTATGCTAGCACTCCCGGAGTGCAATCCATTGCAGTTTTTTTAAATGAAAGGAAAAAATACAACGAATTACACTACTAGCATAAGTGGAAACTTGAATATTAACGGTGTCCACTTTTGATATTTTGGAATGGCTAGGGCATAAATAGCAACATATACTTTAATTATGAGTTGATTACTTTAAATACTATCATTATGAGGTTTTTTTATCTTCACGCTGTATCCCGCGTATAGCAGGGTAGGCAGAGGGAACCAGAGAACCTAGTCTTAAGACACTTCATTCTCTTTCAACAATTCCGTTCCCCGCTTTCCGCCGAATTGAGGCATTGCGTGTTGAGTGGCGGAACTCAACGCCGCGCTTTTCCTTGTTACCAAACCCAAGAAATGAAAATACTAAATTTTATATTTCCTGGAGTGGGAATCGAACCCACAACCTGTCGCGTTTACAGTCATGATTGTGGCTCTGCGCCACGACAGGCGTTAAAAAACAGATAGTAAATATATAAAAACCTGAGTATTCTCAGCAAAAAAACATGGCGATACAAAGTTCACCGGGTCAGCTAGTATTTTATAGTAAACAAGATTATATTCTAGAATTCTATTCAATAACTATTCTACATCTCTATTTCATGAATATTGTAACTACAATCTACTGTGCAACTGAAATAAACGAACCTGTCTGAGATTCAGCTGTTTCATTTTTTTCTTATCAGAACTGTAGGACACTTAGATTAAGAGCCCATGAACCTAGATTTTACCTCATAGTTACTTACTTACTTACTTAACTACCCTTATCTAGCGGAGTGGTCAGAGAACAGGCGCCAAACTCTCACTGCAACTACATACCTCACTGCCTTGTCCACAGTCATGCCTGCTGGCATGCCCTCCGAGTCTTCATGCTTTTACGTGACCTTCCTCCGAGTATCATTGATACTGTGTTCTCGAAGGTCAACAGAGGTCTCCCCTTACCTCTCTTGCCGCTCACCTTTGCTTCATGCATCTTTCTCACCATTCTTTCTCCACTCATCCATAACATTTTTTCTTTCTTCTTCATTCTTACTATAACATCCTAGTATAAAAAAGCTGAAAATTTCTCTGTGAGTGTATCGGAGATAGGTTAGAACGTACAGCAAGTAATAGGTGGGGTGTGGTTGTCAATTCGATTTTTGTTTGTCATCATGTAAGCTTTTATTGGGTAACCCAGTTTTAAAGATTCTGTTGCTTATAATATAGCTATTGCTTCTGATGTGGTCTCATTTAAATTTAATTAAGATCCCAGTATGGCCTATCGTGGCGCAGAGCACAAGCATGCGACTGTAAACGCGACAGGTTGTAGGTTCGTTCCACTCCAGGAAATGGAATTTTTGGCAAAGCGCAGCGATTGAGTTCCACCACTCCAGCGTTCGGCGGAAAAGTGGGGAACAAAGTGTCTTAATACCACTGGTTCTCATCCTACCAACTATGCGGGGTACAGCGTAAGCTGTATGTATTTATCCCTAACGAATTTTGGTATTTAGTAATAATTTGACTTCTTAATGAATTTCTTTCTGCTTTTTAATTGTAAGTGAACAGCTGCTATCATCTAGGCTATAGTTATTCTTGTTAATTTCTACTACTTGGCTTTATTCTATTGCGCACGCCAGGACCACTGTTCATTTTGTTAATTATGAACAAAGATTGTTTAAACATTTCTGTTTGAATGTGTTGTTTATGTCCAATGTATATATTTTTATTTATAACAGTAGGTAGATGAATAAGTACGTGTCATCTTTATCTATACATAAATACGTGAAGCAAAAAGCTTTGTACCTTTTGTACGCGGACTGAAAAGGCAAAACTTCAGCACTTATAGTTATATAGAAGGAGTGAAAAAATGATACCTTTTTAAAATAATAATTGAAAAATTTGTATAATTCTTTGACTCATGTTTTGTATAAAGCGTTGTTAACGCGTCAACGAGAGATTACTTATATAGATAACTAAGTTTTTTTAATGATTTATCAATACAAAAAATAAAAACGTTAAAGTGTGTTTATTTTTCAGGTTCCTCATACGATAGATAATGTGGTCTCTCTTATCTCTTGGGTTCGACCACCCAAACGCTTTGCCTTGTTGCAAACCCAGGAAATGAATAATTCCATTTCACCAGGTGAAATCGGACCCACAACCTGTCAGCGTTTACAGTCGCACGCTTGTGCCTCTGCGCCACGACAGGTGCTTATAGACTGTCAATTGATTATTATTAAATATATATATATATATATATATATATATATATATATATATATATATATATATATATATGTATATATATATATCACTCTCTCATCACTATATATACTAATATATATATAAAGATAAATAAGGATGTCTTTTTGACTTTTACTATAAAATGAGTTCCGCCACTCATGCTATGTTCTTTACGTGGCCAAAAGAAAACTTTCAAGTCGAAAAGCAGTCACTTCGAGTACTCTTTCTTTTCGGTGAAATATAATTAATTTACAAAACCGAATGACCGTTTTATTTACCTAACCTCTTACACTATCGACTACCATTTTATGGGATAAACCTTTTGCCAAGTATAAAATTTCAAACTTACAGTAAACATGCTCGCAAAGCCGTTCTAACTCTTATTAAGGCGGAATTACGTTTTACGGCAACTCGTTTCGAATCCGCCGATGTGTATTTTTCAATAATTTATTTGCGTAACGTAATAGATATATAAAAAATTGTATAAGATATTTATATATTTTAGGAAAAAACTGCGCGAATTTATATTATATATATATATACTATATATATATATATATATAACTATATATATATATATATATATATATATATATGTAATAACACCTGTCGTGGCGCAGAGCTGCGCGCGACTTTAAACGCGACAGGTTGTGGGTTCGATTCTTACTCAGAAATGAGGTTTGGGGTATTTTTCATTTGTTAGGTTTGGTAACAAGACAAAGCGCGGCGTTGAGTTCCACCACTCAGCACGCAATGCACTCAATTCGGCGGAAAGTGAACGGAATGACTTAGCACTGGGTTCTCAGGTTCCCTCTGCCTGCTATATGCGGGATACAGCGTGAAGCTAAAAAATAGATATACGTAATTGTATAAGATATTTATATATTGTAGAAAAAATCTGCGCGAATTTTTATTTTATAGATATGTATGTGTTAGTAGATCTGTTCACGTGTAAATTACTCCTTAGCAACGTGTATGTCAATTTATATGAAGGGGTAAAACTTGGCGTGTAATATTTGTCTTTTTTTTAGCTTCACGCTGTATCCCGCATATAGCAGGACAGGCAGAGGGAACCTGAGAACCTAGTGTTAAGACACTCCGTTCTCTTTCAACATTTCCGTTCCCTACTTTCCGCCGAATCGAGGCATTGCGTGCTAAGTTGCGAACACAACGCAGCGCTTTGCCTTGTTACTAAGCTCAGGAAATGAAAATACTAAACTTTAATATTTCCTGAAGTGGGAATCGAACCCACAACCTTTCGGGTTTACAGACGTACGCTTGTGCCTCTGCGCCACGACAAGCGTTATCATCGTTTTCATTAAGTCAGTTAAAAATGAATATCAAAGGGGATATAAAGCTATATTTAACTGTAGATATATAAAATTTAAATAGTTCACCGCCCTCGTGCTACGTGAGTTAGACACTTGACTGACACAACGAGTAAGAGCGCTACGCTTATCAGATTAACATATTATTATGATGTAGTGTAACATGGCTCACTTGGGACTTCCCCTCTAATATAGTGGTTTGGTATTCAAATCTTAGGTAATTTCTATGTAGTACTAAAATTTAGATAGATAGATCTCACTCCGTTCCCCATTTTCCGCCGATTTGAGGCATTGCGTGCTGAATGGCGAAACTCAACGTCACGCTTTGTTTTGTTACCAAACCCAGGAAATGAAAATGCTAAACTTTTACACTTTCTTTAGTGGGAATCGAACCCACAACCTGTCGCATTTACAGTCGCACGCTTGTGCCTGCGCGACGACAGGCGTCTAATGTAGAGATATAGTTCAAATATAATTACACCAATACCTCGCTTTGCGTCGTTTCGTTTTGCGTTTTTTTCGAAGATGCGTCGCTGCTTAACTTTTACTGATTTTCACTGTGCGTCGTTAAATTTTCAAAGTTGTGTTGTTTTGAATTCGAGTCTTTAATTTTTTTTTTTTTTTCATAAATTATGGCAAATAATCTTTGTTTTTAATTGCGCCATGCCATCAAAATTTGAGGTATTCCCCTTCTGACTATTATTGGGCGAATATGTAGTTTATTTTGTTTAATGGAAATGGGTTGAATGAAAGAAAATTCTTATTTTCACTTTGCGTCGTTTTCAATTTGAGTGTTCTTGAACTGTAACCCTGACGCAAAGCGAGGTACATGGCGTATTCTCATGAGTGGGAACCACACTTACAACCAATCAACTACAGTCGATAAATACAAAGAATGATGGTCTTTTTTAAAAGCAAAACAATAAAATAATTAATATTGAAAATTATTTGTTTCTGCTTTCACACCAAACCATTTCATACTGATTATAATGAGAAACTGTATACATGATTTTTAGAGGTATTAAAGGACATAGGATATTTTGCATTAAAAATATATATTGGCAAACATGACTTTTGTCAAAAAATTGTAAATCTAAGCTACTTCAAAGCCTTCAAATTAACTTATTTACGCGCACTATACGAG
The DNA here is from genome assembly GCA_033558755.1 of Philaethria dido. NCBI lineage: Eukaryota > Metazoa > Arthropoda > Insecta > Lepidoptera > Nymphalidae > Philaethria > Philaethria dido. The sequence goes on from JAKGSA010002321.1 coordinate 5,107, forward strand.
TACTCATAGTATGTAGTATGGACTGCCTTTAATATATGAGTTGAAACCATGGATTATAATTCAGTATATATATATATATATATATATATATATATATATATATATATATATATATATATATATATATATATAATGTTAGGTTAGGATTTGTCCCAAATTCTCCTACATTATGAGGTCGTAAAGACCGACTCCGTTCAATGTGAATGTATGAGGTACGTGCCTTAGACTATACGAGTATTACGGTATTCTTTAACAATACTTTTATGGCTTAGGTTCTTACCTTATAATATTATAAAATGTAAGTTAGTATTGTTTGTTACCTTTCACGCAAAATCTACTGAACAGGTTTAAAGTTATACGTTGCTTTATACATAGAATAACAGCGTCGTGTCGCAGCTACACGTTGCGCGACTGTAAACGCGACAGGTTGTGGGTTCGATTCCACCCAGAAATGTAAAATTTAGTATTATCATTTCTAGGTTTAGAAACAAGGTAAAAACGGCATTAAGTTCCGCCGCTCATCACGCAATGCCTCATCTGGCGAAAGTGAGGAACGGAGTGTCTTAACACTAGGTTCCTTCTGCCTACCCGCTATATGCGAGATACAGCAGAAGCTATGTTATGTATAACATAACATAGCAGGTTCAATGAAATAAAATTTAAATGCATATAATCATTACCTCTATAGGGAATTGAATACACAACTATCAAGTTAGGCAGTATTCCACAGCGCCATCGATGGCGTAACTTTGAGATAATTTGAACTCTTTTTTGTTTTTTTGTCACTGATCACAAAAGAAGAGATTCAATTCGACTGTATTTTTTTTATGTGTGTTACCGTATAGGTAACTTTTACTGTTATTTAGTGGACAAATTTTGATATTTTTTTTTTATATTATAGCTAGTGCTTCTTTTGAGCTTATTTTAGACCTGACAAGAAGTTTTTGACTTATTTCTAATAATTGCATTTTGTTTAGTCTTTTATGTTATAATCTCTCACTTTAGACGCCTGTCGTGGCGCAGAGCACAGCGTGCGACCAAACGCGACAGGTTGTGGGTTCGATTCCCACTCCAGGAAATGAAGTATTCATTTTCTGGGTTTGATAATAAGGCAAAGCGCGGCGTTGAGTTCAAATCTCGAAAAAATCTCAATTATAAAGTGGAGAACGAAAAATTTAAAAGAAAAAGAACACGTCGTCTTAATACGTCACGCGTAGAGTTGCTTCACTGCCGCAAGCGGAGTATTGAGACACCTGCCGTCGGAGAATTGAGACACAGCAAGCGGAGTAATTGAGACACGCAAGCGGAGGAAAAGACACTACGAGCAACACACGTTGTCTTAAAACGTCGGTTCTCAGGTTCCCTCTGCCTACCCCAAGTTATGTGCGGGATACAGCGTGAAGCTGAATATAATCTTTAATTATACAGATTATTCACCTGAAATGTTAACATATATGAGTATATGTTTATGTACGTATCATTCATCACATGAAACATTCAGTAGGAAATGCAAATTGTAAGCTAAATAAGGTAATTTGCCTCCGTACCAAGTCATCTTCATTTACAGAGATAAGACTTACAAATCGAGCAAAACACGAGGAACGTCGGCTAAATAGATGTGGGTACTGGAATTTGGTGTAAAGTGATTTTACGACTGTAAACACGACAGGTTGTGAGTTCGATTCCCACTCCAGGAAATGTGTGAAAAGTGTTTTCATTTCCTGGGTTTGATGAAAAGGCAAAGCGCGGCGTTGAGTTCCGCCACTCAACACGCAATGTCTCAATTCGGCGGAAAGTAGGGAACGGAATTGTTGTAAGAGAACGGAGTGTCTTAACATTAGGTTCTCAGGTTCCCTATACCTACCCTGCTATATGCGGGATACAGCGTGAAGTTAAAAAAAAAATAAAAAAATAAAAATTGTTTACTAATGTACGTTTGTAGCAACTTCTCGCTTTATTAAAAGTGAACTTAGTGTCAGAGGGAACCTCAGAACCTAGTGTTAAGACACTCCGTTCCCCACTTTCCGCCGAATCGAGGCATTGCGTGCTGAGTGGCGAAACTCAACGCCACGCTTTGCCTTGTTACCAAACCCAGGAAAAGAAAATATTAAAGTTTTACATTTCCTGAAGTAGGAATCGAATCCACAACCTGTCGCATTTATAGTCGCACGCTTACACGCCTCTGCACCAGGACACCGGTGGTAGCTTCTCGTAGAACTGACAATACTGACATCTTTATATTAACTGACGATTCGATAGTGCCTATTTGAATAAATAATACTTTGATTTCATTAGGTAATTCATCTAATAAAGCTAGAATCTAATATATCCAGGACCTTTACAAATATTGACGCATCACGGATATCGATTATCGATTACTAATAATCGCTATAAACGATATTTAGGTCTATTTTTTATATAGAACTTAAATGAGTTGAGGATCTATTAGAGCCCACTGTTTAATCGTCCTAAGCAAATGTTGACAAAATTAAAGGGGCGAGGTCGTATGGCCGATTAGCTGTGAGTTACAATTTTGGACATTAAGTTGGTATGAAAGTTTAATATGATATATATCCTATTTGATGTTGAATAACACACATAATTGTAAAGAACGCCTATCGCGCAGAGGCACAAGCGTGTGACTGTAATCGCGACATGTTGTGGGTTTGATTCCCACTCTAGGAAATGGATTTTTTCATTTCCTGGGTTTGGTAACAAGGCATTGAGTTCTGCGGGGAACGAAGTGTCATAACACTAGGTTCCCTCTGCCTACCCTGCTAATGCGGGATACAGCGTGAAGCTATGTATGTATGTACTTTTTTGGATCTTTTTTTTTTTTAAGTGCAGTGTTAAGACACTCCGTTTCCCACTTTCCGCCGAATTGGAGCATTGCATACTGAGTGGCGGAACTCAACGCCGCGCTTTACCTGGTTTCCAAAAAAATTATTTCCGGTAAAAAATCTGTTTCGAAATGAATATTGACCCAACTTTATTCAACATCAAATATCCTATACTCCTTATTAAACTTTTTATTAGGAATTTGAAAAGTTTTATAAAAAGTGCCTCGTTAGTGATAATTGTCGCGTTTTGTGATAAGATCGAGCAAGAAATACTTTTAAAAATAAACATTTTGACTAACAGCTTCACGCTTTTTCCCGCATAGCAAAAAAAACGCTCCTTTTTCCGTTTTCCACCAAAATTAGGGGCCGAATTATAACCCGAGATATGTTGTATGTTCTGCGTAACTGAACGCTGTTGTATATTCTACTAGAGTAAAGAAATGGAAGATAATTTATAGATGATCTAAACAGATCATATATTCAATAATACGAGTATAAGCGTGTATCTGACGTATTGGGTAGGTAAAATTACCTACCTAATATGTTAGATACACTCACACATTTGTCTTATAATGAATTTGTTTTTTAGTATTTTTATTGCATAGTTTTTTTATCTTTTATAATTATTTTATTCTTTTTGTATTAGATATTTTTTCTTTGTTTAATACTTTACGAAACGACGCTTGTGAGGCGGGCGTTAATGACTGCGACACATTTGTATACTATTGTAGTTATTATCGTTACAAGATGTTATAATATGTATCTAAGTTTAAAATGAATAAATATATTATTATTATTATTTATTACACGCTTTGTTTCTTTCCCGTATACCATGTTAGTAAGTGTTAACCTAGTGTCAAGACACTCCGTTCTCTTAACTTTTCTGTTCCCCACTTTTCTCCGAAATTGAGGCGTTGCGTGTTAAGTGGCGGTACTCAACGCCGCGCTTAACCTTGTTACCAGAGCGAGGAAATAAAAATACTAAATATAATTAAATGTTTTCATTTCCTGGAGTGGGAATCGAACCTACAACCTGTCGTGTTTATGATTGCTAGACATCTTATTTAAATATTTTCTTCAAAATACCTAAATAATTGGCATCGAATCTATTACCTTCAATCACAAATACTATACCAAACATATCTGTCACACGCATACAATTATTTGAATAGACAGCAAAATGAGGTTCCCTAATTAATTAAATCCACTATTTGAGCATCATTAAGATATTCTTGCGTTATAAAGACAGTCATTAATTAATGATCATTGTTCAGAGTATTCACTAATTAAGCTGAAATCCTTTGTGTAATGATATATTTGTATTAGGTAAAATATAATTTGTATGAAATCATGAATCCGTGCTTTAGTTTGTCTACAGAGTACTAGTCAACCTTTTACAACGGAGGTTCTCAATTGACTGTTTTTTTTTTATGGATAACGGATGGCAAACGAGCAGAAGGACCACCTGATGGTGCAAGTGGTTACCTTCGCCCATAGACATCTACAACACCAGAGATGTTGTAAATGCGTTGCCTACCTAGACGATACAGATGGAAGGGGAGGACAATGTAGTAGTTCGCTATCGGAACCACCACATTCTTGGGAAAGGATGGGGTGAGATAGGGGAAAACCTGGCTTACATGCCATCGAACCGGAACACATAATTAGATATTTGGCGGTTCGTCTGACATGATAGTGGTCGCAAGCCAGTCGGAGGACGAACCTCCTACCACCAAACTACTGGGATACCCGCATCTTACGGAACGCTACCCGACGGCGTAGGGGAATTGTATTCTAACCCCGTCCCCTCACAGAGATTTTTATGTGTGTTACCGAATAACTTTTAACTGGGTGAACCAATTTTGTCGATTCTCTTTTTATATGATAGCTATAAAAAAGTTTAGTTAAAATCTGATTAATAGTTTTTCATCTGTTAGCAATTATGTAACTTTTTAATGCATTTAATATGAACTTGCTGTTCGATTCTTACCGTTCGAGTTCAAATTTTTATATGTTTTCTAAATATATTTTTTGTTTCCTAAGTGCATGATTAACACTTCAAAAAACACTCTTGTTTAATGATAGAACTTAACACCGCGTTTCTTCTTTATAATTTGACACCGGGTTCTAATTCTTCTATTCGAGTATATAAAGCTTGTAGCTAAATGTTATATAATTACCAATTATATTCAGACTAAATAAACCATCATTATCAAAGTAACCACAGTATTATTATTATTATTACTTTCATTTCTCCTCTCTGGTAAGACATAGCGCGGCGTTGACATGCGCCATTTTTTTTAACTTCACGCTGTAACCCGCATATAGCAGGGAAGACAGAGGGAACCTAGTGTTAAGACACTCCGTTCCCCACTTTCCGCCTAATTGAGGCATTGCGTGCTGAGCGACGGAATTCAACGCTGCGCTTTGCCTTGTTACTAGAGCGAGCAAATGAAAATATTAAATATTATTTAATACTTTCATTTCCTGGAGTGGGAATCGAACCCACAATCTGCCGCGATTACGCACGCTTGTACCTCTACGCCACGACAGGCCTTATGTTTCATTCAAGTTTTGAATTTCACGCAAAAATAATGTATTTCTTTTGCCTCAACCAAATTAGGCGCAGGCGAAACCGCGAGCAAAAGCTAGGGTTATATAATTACCAGTATTTCCCAGAGAGCAAATAAACGATCGCTCGAAGTTACCACAATATTATTATAATTTCACTAATTGGCTGGTTTAGGGAAATAACACGTTAATAATTGCTTCAAATTTAGCTGATATAGTTAGGTTTATATGGATTTATGGTATACTTGAAATGAATGAAGCCATCGTGGCGCAGTGGGCCAGTATCTAACAGTGAACGCAGTTAGTTGTAGGTTCGATTCCCTATAGTTATATTTAAATTACTGTCATTTCTTGTAAAACAAACTGTGGCGTTGAGTTCCGCTACTTAGCACGTAATGTCTTGAATTAAGGTGAAAAATGAAGAACATAATGTTTTAACACTAGGTCCTCTCTGACAACCCTGCAAGGAGGTAAAAAATGGTTAAAAAACTAGTGTTTTTTAGGCTTAAAACTTAGGTATAATTATTTTTAAGTTGAACATACATCAGATAAGCCCAACCACTACATCAGGTTTGATAAACCTCGTATACTCGCTAGGGAAAACAGATATATCCCTAGGATGATCCGCGAGGCTATTGAAATACAAAAACATCCTAATTTCAATAGAGAAGATGGTTGGAGACTTTCTACCACCTGAGACCCACTCATTAAGCCTTTGAAGTCTCAAACCAATTACACTAGAGGGCCAGATACAGTCAGCTAATCTCAATGCATACTTGTGCCTCTGCGCCACATCAAGCGTTAAAATCGTTAAAAGGATAAAGCGTGAAGTTAAAAAAAACTTCAGTCGGTCAAAATCCCAATAGTTGCAATATAAACTATTTTATTTCGATCCAAAATGATCCATCAAAGTCAAACAACTGAATAATGATGTTATAACTTTAATGAAAATTACATTAACTCCTAACTTTAAATATCAGGAAATTGGTTTAAAAAACAAATTTTAACACAGGCGTGCGACTGTAAGCGTAACAGGTTGTGGGTTCGAGTCCCACTCCAGGAAATCTAAAAGTTTAATATTTTCATTTCCTGGGTTTGGTAACAAGGCAAAGTGCAGAGTTGAGTTCCGCCACTCAGCAAGCAATACCTCAATTCGGCGGAAAGTGGGGAACAGAGTGTCTTAACACTAGGTTCCCTCTGCCCACCTTGCTATATGCTGGATCCAGTGTGAAGCTAAAAAAAATCGGTTTTATAGTCCTCGCTTTTTTTGTCCTCGCAAGCAAAGACGCAGAATACATCTAGTTTTATATTAAGACGACAAAAGAAAAGGAAAGCACGTTACAATTTAATATGATTATCCAATTTGTATGAAAACAATGGCCAAGTGCGATAAATACTTTTCTAGTACAGCTGACGCTTTATTGATCACCTAAGAGTAAGAACGACCACGTGAAGTACTTGCTAAAGTCCGAAGTGATGACAGAGCGAGGCGTGAAGAGAGGAATGTTGATAAGTCTACTTGCTATTTTATTTACATTTTTATTGATATACTACACATTCCATGATTAATTCTGAGTACCGGCAAATATAATGAAATTCTAAAGCTGGTTGCCCACGAAGCACTACGTAACGTCAAGGGAACGACAAAAAGTATAAAATTTGTTTTAAAATATCAATGTTGAAAATATAATATAATATGTAATTTGAAATGACGTGAATTCACGTTAGCGCCACAACCAGGAATAAATTTTACGTGACGTGAATAACGTCAGCGGTCGCAGAATGTGTTAACAGACATTGGAATTTCTATTTTCCCGGTTACCAGGCGAGATTTGGCGAAAAATTGCCTTTTACTGGCCACTCGCGCGCCTAGTTAAGTTAGTAGGAGTTCAGCGGCATTTGAGTTCTTTGCTTATGGTGATGTTGAATTCAGGTGGAATACTTTCCAGAATGAACGGAGTGTCTTAACACTAAGTTCTTTTTGGTGAGAGTAGGGTTCGAATCCTCCCCCGACACGAAACCGACCGCACTATCATGTCAAGACGAACCGCCAAATATCTAATGATGTGTTCGGTTAGGTAAATGCAAGCCAGATTCCACCACACTTTGCCCACTTGCTCACCCAAAATGTGGTGGTTCGATAGTGGACTACCATTATGCACATCAGTGACATCACCTGGTTAGCCTTTTTTTATCACCACAATATCTCTGGTGTTGTAGATGTCTGCAGAACGAAGGTAACCACTTACCATCAGAGATTTGATCCTTCTGCTCGTTTACCGTCCGTTATCAATAAAAAAAAAAAAAAAACATCAAAATTTACTTATATCATATTGAAAGAATCATCAAAACTAGTTCTACTCAGTAAAAGGGATTGAAATTTTCACTGGTTTTCTAAAATTCTTCCCAAATATTTTTAACTTCCTGCATAACCCACGTATATATGCTTGGGAGGTAGGCAAAAGCCAGGAGCCTGGTGTTAAGACACGCCAGGTATAACTTTCAACGCAATTCCGTTTACTTTCCGCCGGGTGAGGCATTGCACGATCTGGTACGGTGGAAGAAACTCAGCACCGCTTAAATAACATTCTTTTACTAAAAGCTAACTCAAATTCACCCAATTAGAAGGCTCTTGCCCTTAACGATAAATGTAGCATATCCACACGGATATTACGAGGCATTTTTAATGTGGGCCGCCCTAACCCCTAACCTAACTGCATTTGAAAAGCATTGCTTTAATACTCTATTACAGGGCTTCTTGGCTTCATGATTCACACGACCCAAACCGAAGTCCGCATGTCACGTCTGGGATCGAGATTTTAATGTCAATTATTTATATATAT
>JAKGSA010002322.1:0-20034 GCA_033558755.1 Philaethria dido
GGTACCTACCAGCCAAGCCTGCGTGACGAGCCTTATAGGTTCCCGCCGCCAGGGTTCACGAAAGACTGTGCTGTTCCCGACGCTTTGCTTAGTAGTGGTCGAGAAGAAGTACCGTGAGGCTTTAGGCGATGTACGGACAACCTACATCTGTCGCTCCAGAGCCTCACATAACCCATCAGAGGCCCCAATCCGTAACAGATTTCCTCACGGTTAAAAAAAACTAAGTTAAAAAATCAATAAATATTATAGATTTTTATAAAAACAGTTACTAGAAGTATAAAAATATGCATAATCGTATTAATTGATTCAGATATAACAACACCCTACGTTTTAAAGTAGATACAGGGCATCAAGGGCTACATCCTTCTTTCTGAGCCCATAGTCTTTTTGTCTAGGATTTCATACTTTGCGTTCTAACTTTCGAAACCTATCTCGAGAAGAAATTCCTTAGCAATCCATGGATTTACCGAACGGGTTGGGCACCTGAGTTGCAGAAAAAGGAGTTTGGAGAGGGCCTGGGACTCAAATGTAGACCCAAGTGTAGGCCCCAGAGGTTCTTTTAGTAGGAGTTTGCCTGCTATACTAATGCCAAAATTAGAGAAAAATGATGTTTGCTGCTCTTTCCCGCAAAATGTACTGAACCGATTTAGATCAAAATTTCAAGCAATATAGCATACATCAGAATAATACACAGGCTATAATATAGAATTTGGGGTGGGAAGCTGAAGTATGGTTTTGGTGGGAATCTTAGCTAGGTGAGGCTAAATTACCTATAAAATGCCAATATCACTAATTGCTACCTGTGAAGGGCGTAACACAGTGCTAGCACCTTCAGCCAGTCCGCGTCATCCACGTCCCCGCCGTCCACCCCGGGACCTGCTGCAACCGCGCCGCCGCGCTTTCGCCACTAAGCGTTGCAGTTGCAGAGGATGCAGGGCACAAGGCGAGTATTCTGCGCCTCAAAACAGAATCAATCACCAGGGAGGATACCCGAACAAAACCGAGCACGTCTGTATGCTCTGAGGTGGCAGCCCCACCAATAGACTAGGGCACTGTGGGTTAATCACCTGCATGCCTAAAAACCCAAACAGATTAAAGAAATAGATACAATGTTAAACCGGACTGATTCAAATAAGACGACTTTTGGCATGAAAAAACGGACACGATTTGGCGTATGGAATGTAAGGACCCTCAGCGACGACAGTAAACTTGCCCAAGCAGAGAAATCTTTGATTGACTACAATCTGCTACTACTCGGAATGTCTGAAGTTAGACGCAACGGATTTGGAGAAATGTCGGCACCTCAAGGCGCTACCTTATTGTACTCTGGCAAAGAGAATGAAAACGACGTCCGTGAATATGGAGTTGGGTTTTTGCTCTCTAAAGAAGCAAGAAGGAGTCTCTTGGACTGGAAACCTGTGTCCGAACGAATCCTTGTGGCGCGATTTAACTCCAGAGTTAGGAAAGTTACCATTGTTCTGTGCTATGCCCCAACCGATACTACCGATCTCCAACGTAAAGAAGAATTCTATAGTCAACTGACGAAGACCTTCAGCGAAATAAAACGACAAGACATTGTAATTCTTATGGGAGATTTGAATGCCAAGATCGGTTCGGACAACAAGGGCTACGAAAGTGTAATGGGTAAGCATGGACTTGGAGACCGCAGCGAAAATGGGCAGATGTTCCTAGACTTTTGCCAAATGCACGATCTTGTTATTGGTGGCTCTTTATTTGCACATAGAGACTGCCACAAATATACGTGGACATCGCCCAATGGACGAACGCACAACCAAATTGATCATATAGCCATCAGAAAAAAATGGCGTGGCTCTCTCCTTGACGTTCGTAACAGAAGAGGAGCTGATATCGACAGTGACCATGAACTTGTAGTTGCCCAACTAAGGCTTAAAGTTTCTGCTCCTAAACGTTCACCACAAGGATGCAAAGGCCAAAAGTTCGATATTGGAAAATTAAACAACAGCCAAATAGCAGATCAATTTAGGATTGAGCTACGAAACCGTTTTGCGACTCTGGGTGATATGGCTGACAATGACATTAATACGGAGTGGAACAAGATTAAAATGGTTTACTTAGAAACCAGCTCCAGTATTCTTGGGCACAAACATCCTAAACGAGAGAACTGGATGTCACAACGAACGTGGGACCTAATTAATGAAAGACAAGCTGCAAAAATACAACTTCTCTCAGCCACCAACCACTCAAATGTCGAGATACTAAGGTCGCAATATTCTGCCTTGCGAAAACGAATTTCCCGTAGCACTCGTAAAGACCGACGCCACTGGGCACACCAAATGGCAGATATAGCTGAAAATGCTGCAAAAAACCGTGACCTGAGAGAGTTGTATCGCGCAACAAAAGCCTTATCAGGACATAAGCGACTTAAGCAACACCCCTTAAAAGATGGCAATGGGCAACTGATTGTGACATCCGAGGGCCAACTACGTCGCTGGGCAGAGCACTTCAAGGAAGTTTTTCGCGAACCTGCTGTTGCAGTAGAGGAACCTGCGGACCGGGCTCCCTCCCCAACTCCCCAAGTACTGGACATTGACACCGAGGTACCAACTTACACCGAAGTGCATGATGCTATTAAAGGACTTAAGTTAAATAAAGCCCCTGGGGAAGATCTCATAGCCGCTGAAATGCTCCAAGCTGACATACAAACAGCTACAAACCTGCTTACTCCTCTCATTCAAAAAATTTGGCGCGACGAAGTCATGCCTGATGAATGGCGAACCGGCCTACTTGTGACGGTGCCAAAGAAAGGAGATCTGAGTAACTGCAGCAACTGGCGGGGTATCACTTTGTTATCTGCCCCCTCTAAAGTCATATGTAAGATACTTCTGAAACGGTTATCTAACGCAGTAGAACCACTTCTACGTAACGAACAAGCCGGTTTTCGTCCTGGAAGATCATGCACTGACCAGATTAACACTCTGCGTATCATTCTTGAACAAGGAGCTGAATTCCAAAGGGAGATATATTTTCTCTTTGTCGACTTTGAGAAAGCCTTTGATACGATTCGGTGGACTGCTATCTGGTCACGACTGGAGACGATCGGAGTTCCTACGAAAATCATCAACCTTACTAAGGCAGCGTATTCAGAGTACTCGTGCAGAGTTCGACATAATGGGCTTATTTCCGAAAAGATCCCAGTACATGCGGGAGTTCGCCAAGGATGTCTCCTATCTCCGCTGCTTTTCCTTATTGTGCTAGACGGTATGATGTCTCGCATTAACAACACACCACAACATGGCATTGAATGGGGTCTAACAGAATATTTGCAAGATCTAGACTACGCTGATGACCTGTGCCTAGTCAGTCATCGCCGTGTGGACATGCAGACAAAGCTGGATGAACTGCGGAGAGAAGCTGCTGCAGTAGGCTTAAAAATAAATGTGCGGAAAACAAAGGACATGAGAAGTGGAGCTTGTGACGACAGACCGCTTTTTATAGGCGATGAAGAAGTGGCTAGAGTACAGAGCTTCACCTATCTTGGAAGTGTCGTGTCAGAATCTGGAGGAACAGACATAGATGTGACTTCCCGGATTGTTAAAGCTGTTGCGCATTCGCTTGTCTCCGTCCTTAGTGGTAGTCGAAACACCTCTCCTGCAGAGTGAAACTAAGATTATTTAACACCAATGTAATGTCAAAAGTGTGCTGCTGTAATGGATGCGAGGATGTGGAAAAGCTTCACCAAGACGATCACACAACAACCTAAGCTCATAAACCTGATGCCTGCGGCAAATCCTGAAGATTTTACGGACACTATCGCCATTATAGACCTTTGGTGGGAGTGCTACGAAGATCTCGATGTCGATTTGCAGATCCGATGTCGCAAATGGAGCTGGATCGGTCACACTCGTAGATTCGATCACATACAAGGTGCTTTTTGATCTGAATCCCCAAGGTAGACGAAAGCGTGGCCGTCCAAAGCAAAACCTGGGGTGCCTGATTATTGCAGAAGCAAGAGCATCACAACTGGGAGGAAGTTAAGCGGATAGCGCAAGAGAAGAATGGCGGACTTGTAACTACCCTCTCTGCCCCAGGGGACTTAGGGACTACAAGAGAGATGGCAGCCAGGAGAGTTAGTGTCGTAAGACACTGCGTGTTGAGAGGGAGAATTTCCATGTAATCTCGTGTCTTGGGTCAAACAGAGAAACTATTTCATAATATTCCTCTGACTTTGACCTACATCCAATATGGTTATAGTCAACCGTCTGATTTCTGGTCTCGATGGCCTCACCGAAAAAAAGTTAAATAAAAATAACAAGAATTGATTCTACTATACTATTGAAAACTTAGCTTACGTTAGTTTGCAAGGCGATGATGGTCTGTATTCTTATCTCAAAAGTCAATAATCTTTATTGACTTAAAAATAACTACGTTAACTGTAGTTCCTGTCCCAAGGGTTGTATGGTTAACCTGCCATAAACTTAGTAATCTGGTAACATCGGCGCGCTACAGGTCGCAGGCTACAGGAGCGGCGCACCCGCGACCCCTCTTTCGCGACACCTCCCTACACCGTGCCTACGTGCCATCGTACACACCCGACACTTGTCACATTAAAGGAAGAAATCTAATTTAATGAAACCATCAAGGCTGTTATGTTTTGTAACTATTAAAGAAATTAATGAGCGTAATGATAATGCCTTTTTAGTACTATTAATTAAATAAGAATCATTTTAAATTTATCTCGTACAGGGCAGCAAGTGACCCAGTGTCTCCAGTATCCATTTTACGCCCGGACCAAGATAAGGACGAGAAGCTAAAAAAAAAAAAGTTGAATAAAATTAATGTTAAAACAATCTTAGCTCCACTTTATCTGTTTATTTTAGAGACATTATATGTTGTCGAAACCAACTCCATAAGTTTATGCTTCAGCTGTGTATCATTGTTAAAAATATTATTAATAATCTGTTTGAAGCCTCTTTTTTTCAGGTAATGAATTACAAAAAGTGCTTTTTCATTTCAGGTTTGGTAACAGCAAAACGCGGCGGAGTTGGACCACCAGCACGCATGCCTTTATCTGGCGGAAAGTGGGAAACGGAGGTCTTAAATACTAGGTTCCTTCCGTCACCTTGCAGGTGTAGATGAGCGTGAAGGCGCTGTATAAAACTTAAATAGTGTAGTAACATCAAAGATTCAAACTTATCAATAGTATTTATGAATGTGAAAGTTTGTGAGATGGTATGTTTGTCTTCAGTTAAAAATTACTGAACGGATCTCGATGAAACTTGTTGTAATAGGTATAGATTATACATCAGAAACAACATGTAGCCTACAATTTATAAAGATTTTGCGTATTGATTATGTTTACATACCAATAGGTATCTAGTGTGATATATATTAGTTGCATTTGTAAAATCATAGGTATACTTCCACGAATAGTTAGTTGGTCCTTTGATATGTGGTATTTTCCTACAAAAAAATTTAAGACAAAATAATAATTATATAATTGATGCGAAAATCTAAAAATAAACATAACTTACAAGTACATTCTGTAACTGAGTAGGCCAAACGAAACATATTTCTGTCTTTTTGGGTTATTTTAAATTTGTTCATATAGAATGTGTTGTAGGAGTCGAAGGTTGTCTCCTGAACTGCTCGTTCAATGTAAATCAGAAAACTCTTGGTCCGTGATTTTTTGGTAGATATCAACAGGTTTACATCGCGTTAATAAGTTTTTGTACGCAAATTAGGCACTTATTATAATGAAGCGCGTTAGAGTGGCGTACAGTGCACCGCGCGACCGATAAGCTTTGACATACAAGTAGTCGACTGTTAGTAGCAGTGAGTGGTGAACTTGTGTGGCCGTGTGTACATTATCATAAAGCGAAGGCCGGAGACGAGCCTCTCTACAAGAATAAACGTTAACCTGACTTCATTCATAGATAATTTTATTAGCTTAGACAGGTAGATATAGCCGCGGTCTTGTTATTTCATTAGCGAGCGTGCAACTCGCAAAAAACGCATTAGCGAAGTATGCAAGTATATTATCAATCTGCGGCAGGTGGACTAGGAAGGGGACTATGATGGGCATTTTAATTATAACTGAACAATTGCCTTATTTTCAGTAAAGTGGCGGCGAGCTGCACAAATAACTCATAAAAATGATTTATTTTTAAGATATCATAAATTTATTTTGTTCCACATAATATTACCATATATTTGGTCTCATACCAACTGTGAGGCGACTCTCGTACTTGTGTCTACTAACAAAAATTGTAAATTCAAACAGTTTACAAATTTAAAATTTGGGCAGTCACAAATTTTTCTATGATTTATTCATGGATTCGCAACGTATAGTTAGGTTTTTTGTAGGATCTTTGCGAAAGCTCCGGCAACAGATAGTAGGTAGCCAACGTTATTTAACATTGAACTTCTGGAAACAGAGGTGAGTTTATTGAAATCAATCGTCGATTTTGATTCAGTATGCAAGTGACCTGCGCTACGACGTCCTCTGTTCGCCGACCGGACAGACTATACCTACACGACGTACATACATACATACAACTCGCGCCGGACATGCGACGGTTTAAATAATAAAACTCCATTACAATTTATAATATTTCTCACTTCTTGTTCAAAAGTTAATATTAAGGTATATAACGTTGACAAATTAATAAGGAAATCATCTTACGAATATAAAACCGATCAAGTACATAAATAGCTTAGTCGATCGAATCTGCAATTAAGAAATACATAGAATGGCAGACGTAAACAAGAATGTTTTAGTAAAAATGAAAAATAACTTGTTCAGGTATTTTGGGCACCTTGAGGGGATAACTGATAAAAGAAAGGTAAAAAAGATAAGAGCAAAGATGGCAGGGCAAAGGGCAAGATAGGTGTTTTCTTCGAGAACACATTATCCATGATATTGTAGGAACGTCACGTAAAAATATGAGGATTCTCCGAAGGGCATGTATGAATATGTTAATTACTGTATACAAGGTGATACAGGGACTTAAGCGTTCGGCGTTTCGTCCTCTCCGAATACCTCGCTAGGAATAAAGCGTGAAAATACATACTTCCTTCTTTACATGTTACGGACTACTACTGAATTACTGAATTTATTATGCGACAACAGGTAGAAACATTACATAAGATCACAGTGGCACTCCGGAAGTGCCGTCAGAAGGATTTGATAAATTACTTATATATACGTACATATATGTGCATATTAAATACAGAGGTGTCGATTACATAGATAACAGTGTAACTAGTCCAATGGTTTTTTCCTATCCCAAAAGCCTAAAAAAGATTTCTCTACAAAAACATGATATTTTAAACGAGAAGCCATAACTTTTGTTTTATGTTACTCTCTTAATGTAAACAGCAGAATGTATATAATGAATGAACACCAACACGTACAACATACGTATAGGAGATTGGAACAGGTTTACAATTTAATTTCGATAAAATGATATCTGGTCGGGAGCTATAGAGCTACATGTATGTAAATTGAACGATATCTGTCTATTTATAGCTTAGATCCACGCTCGCAGCCTCGTCCGGTGTCCACTTGCTGTTGCCTGTAGTTACCACTTAGAAGGCTGACTACACTTATGATATGTTTATACTCGTACATATGACAGTATCAGGTATCTTCTCTAGATCGCAAATAAGACTAAGTGATAAGACAATCCGTTTTCTATTTTTGATAATTTGTGGATTTGGCTGACTGGAATCCAACGCCATACCTTATTTATTTATTCATATTTTTACCAGACGGAAAAAAATATTGATTAAATATTTTACGTACAACCATTTTACTATATTTTATTAATTTTGTTACTTAACATCAGGCTTATCTAAAGAACCTATCACGTCTACTGTCAGCAGTTTTCTAAATATGCGTTACACCGAATCATATAAAAAACAATCATAAAGATTGGTGACTCAGTAAAATTTATACGTTACCAAAAAATGCCTTTCAGGCTTAACATAACAAATTGATTTTTTTTAATTTAGCTTCACGCTGTATACGGCGGAACTCAACGCCGCGCTTTGCCTCGTTACTAAAGCGAGGAAATGAAAATACTGAATATTATTTAATATTTACTTTCTTGGAGTGGGATTCGAAACCACAACCTGTCGTACGTTTGTGCATCTGTGCCGCGACAGGCTTATATTTTTTATAGAATTCTTATTTACAGCATCTTCTAAAAAAATACAATTTCTGAAGTTATTTGTCGTTCGTGTAATAGACGAAGTACGCCTACAGTAGAAAGCCACAAAGTAGTTCGTCCGTTGTGTCCTTTTACGCGAGACTCGTTTCATATCGAAGCAATAATATTAGTATTTTATGATGGAGTCGCTTTAGCGCGGGTTCCGTTTAGCCCATTTTGTACGACATCGGCTACCTGACTAGCACACTTGCTATCTACTTAAATTATATGTTTTAGATAAATATATTGAATTGTAACTGAAAGATGTAGGAGGAAAGCAAAATATTGTTATATTAATACGTGAAGGAAAATTTGGATGCAGGTATGTATGTCTGTATCGGAAATTTTCTTTCGTAGTACATTGGGACATCTACAATAAACGCGGGTGGTTGGTGGGTGTGGGTTTGATTCCCACTCGACATAACGCGCCATTTAGTAGCGCAGGAGAGCGTGGAAAGTGGAGTGTTGGGGTTATAATGCCTGAAGATTAAATAAGATGTTATCTAAATAATTTAGTATGTTACGTAAAACATCAGGTAAAGTATCACATACCTTGACTTTGTTTAGTGAATGACCCCATCCCCAGATCGACACACTTTGCACGCATTAGCTGATTGTATTCTACAAAGGTGTGTTGTTCTTACACACATTTGGCGATATCGTTGGAGTATGTTGGAGTATGTTGGAGTATGTTGGAGTATGTTGGAGCATGTTGGAGTATGTTATATATATTATCACATGACTGATTAACAGAAACTGCATACATACACATAACTGGGACATATTTAGATTTTTTTATTGTTTTATTTGTCAGCAAAACAAGTAAACGATATTTTATTGACTTTGCACATCGCCCGTCTTTTCAAGTAGATACAAACAAACAAACCTACTAATGTCACTGTTCTCCTTTCATTATTTTTCGCACATTTTCTTGAAATAAACACATAACCGACTACTCGCCACGTTTTCTTAAAACAGCGAGAAATTAAAAATAATTTCAATATAACCATTTCCTCTAGTTAGTGAATCTAAAGCAAGGTAATGAAATTGGAATTTTAATTACGTTCTGGTTACAAAGCGGCGCTGAGTTCCGCAATGTCTCGAATTCGGTCGGAAAGTAAAGCACGGAGTGTCTTGATACTAGGTGTTCTCTGACTACTCTACTATGCGGGATTAAACAACAGATAGCTATTCTGTAAAGTTACATGCACTTGTACCACTGTACATAGGTCCCATGGAATTGATTTTTTTTATAAATTCTAGAGAAAAGCTCGATTACTGTACTATATATGTCTTTCGTATGCCTGTCGTGGCGCAGGCACAAGCGTGCGACTGTAAAGGGGTCAGGTAACAAAGCAAATCGCGGCGTTGAGTTCCACCACTCAACACGTAATGCTTCAATCCTTCGGAAAGTGGGGAACGGATTTGTTGAAAGAGAACGGAGTGTCTTAACACTAGGTTCTCAGGTTCCCTCTGCCTACCCTGATATACGCGGGATACAGCGTGAAGCTAAAAAAAAAGCTAGATTACTGTACTACATATATATACACTAACACGTGGTTATTCACAATTCGCGGAATGCACTCAGCGGTCAGCTCCTAACTGCTAATGTGATTGTGGTTTCTATTTAACATGAAAACAAATGTACTTAATTACCTACTGATATATTTAATGAGACAATAAAATTACATTTATACTTATTATTTAATTGTGTTTAATTTACTATCAAAATAATCTAATATATTTATAGAAGAGACCATCGTGGTTTAGTAGGACGACGTAAGGCAGTTGCAGGATCGATTCTCAACCGGGGGGGGAATCATGATATTTAAATTATCATTTTGAAAGTTTTAAATAATATTTAGTATTTTCATTTCCTGCGTCTGGTAACAAGGCAAAGCGCGGCGTTGAATTCTGTCATTTAACACGCAATTCATCAATCCGGCGGAACGTGGGGAACGGTTGAAAGCGAACGGAATGTCTTAACACTAGGTTCTCAGGTTCCCTCTGCCTACCCTGCTATGTGTGGGATACATCGTGAAGTTAAATAAGAAATCCTTTTAGCGCTCTAGTATTCGCTATCTAGTATCGCTATTCGCGCACATAAATAGGGTACAACCATTTCAGTCATTAATGTTATAGTTCTTCTTCTTCGTCGTACTGAAGGTTGTGCCCATTTTAGTGAGTCATGATGGCCGTACTGACGAGCTTCTTCCATGCTATTTTCGGCTTTCCTACCCTATTTTGTACTTTAACAATGGCTCCCCATTGTGTGTCCTGTGATGTCTCTGACGGTGTCAGACCATCGGCTGGGCGTTCAGCCTCTAGGTCTTCTACCGTTTATTTTGCCAATAACAACCGGTTTGTTCAGACTGTCTGGTTGTCTCCGCGCTATGTGGACAATGCAGTCATTACTAGTTTATTTTTTCCTGTAATTGTTGATATTTTGTAATGTATATATATTTTTAAAAAGTACATAATATGTACTTACGCATAAGCACCCAATACCGATACAAGTACTTATGCAAAGTGATGCATTCGATGTTGTCGCTTCAGTGGAGTTAGGATTCAGGCCGCATACGACGAGCCTCTACATTTTAACATTCCTTTAAAAGCTTGCCCTCACCTTGCTCTGAGAATTCTTTATCAGACTCATCTACGATTTAACTGGAGAGTACAAGTGCATTACTTTATTGATTCTGATCTGATATAACTTTTTAGTGCATTTCATTTGAAGTCGGTTTTGTTTTTCGTTAAAATCTGAATTGCCTAAGTAAATTAATAATTTAATAATTATATCTTTAGAAATATACAAATATAAATGTTACACTTATAATTAAGCTATCATAAATCATCTTAATTAGATCTTAACTAATTTTCCAAGGGACTACATCAGAACCACTAGCTATCATATAAAAAAAATAGCATCAAAATTGTCTACCTAATAAAAATTTCTGGTGGTAACACACAAAAAAGTCAATCGAATCGAGAAACCCTTCTTTGGAGCCGTTAAGTTATTGGTCACATAAACAAATGTATGCAGACAATACCTACTAAGCAAAATCGAGTTAAATTGGTATACATTTTATCCCTCATAACAGTCTTCTATGTAAGTTCTTTTCTTGTATTGCGGTATAAGAAATAAGGTGAACAAAAAAATTCCCAACATGCGTCGCTTTATTGAAATAAAGTATTAAAACATCAATATTTTTTAACTTTATTAGCTTCGGATTTTGACCGACTTTGAAATGTCGGATTACTTAAATTTTGCATACCCATCAAGGACAGGGATGATACGCAATAATGGAAAATAAATATATTTATATATATATATATATTTAGGATTCACGCTGTACTCCGCATTCTAGTAGGGTAGGTAGAGGGAACCTAGTGTTAAGTCACTCGTTCCCCACTTTCCTGGGCCGTGAATTAGCATTGCGTGCGTGGCGGAGCTCAACGCCGCGCTTTCTTTGCCTTTGTTACCGCCTCCAGGAAATGAAAAAAAATTCCATTCCTTGAAGTGGAGGAATGAAAAATAACATATAATACGCTTGTAAAACAACCACAAAAAATAAAAATGAATCAGCTTAAAACACGTAAAGGAAGCTTAACTTTGCAGCGGGGTTTGAGTTCCGCTAGTTCAAAATATTGAACGTTTTCTAAAAAATGTTGAAACCTCAAGCTAACTAAATAAAGTCTTTGCACTGTAATCCTAATGATATGTACGTCATGAGTTCTGATTCCCTATTCGTGACACAACTGCATTAAAATTATTTTCTACTACTTGCCCCCTGATCAAACGACATCGACGTGCTGACTTCCGCATTTCACCACGCAATGTTCTTCAAATTCGACAGAACGGCAACGGAGTGTTCTTGACACTATGTTCTCTTTAATTATCATCTCATGCGGCATCAAGCATGTATCTTTTAGCTTCACGCTGTATCCCGCATATAGCAGGGTAAGCAGAGGGAACCTGAGAACCTAGTGTTACATTAATTCCGTTCCCATACTTTCCGCCGATTTGAGGCATTACGCGCTGGGAGTGGTGAACCAATGCTGCTTGTTTATTACCAAACCTATGTGAAATGAAAATACTTTTGTTTCTTTTTCCTGAGTGGGAATTGAACCCACAACCTGTCGTGCTTACAGTCGTACGCTTGTGCATCTGCTCCACGACAGGCGCGCGTAGGTAGGTAGTAATATAAAACTCCGCATAAACAATACAATAAAATGATATCTCGGAGTTGCGACAGTAGTCGTGTCAGCTGAGGACGTACCGATAACTTTCAAGAAGCAAGTGGTCAGAGGCCGCTAAAGTTATCAACTACAGTATTTCAATATAAAACTAATCTTTCAAAGGGTAATATATGATCTACTTACAGCAAAGTTGGCACGTAAAATTGTGGGTTATCATTACTCTGGTTATTTTTTGATCAGATTTTATGTGTGTAAGTTTATTTTAGTACTGCTGGAAGTTTTGACGACACTCAAATATTCAACGCATAAGCGGGTTCATAGAGATATTGACCTTTGCTCTGATTAACTGTTATGTAATGTTTTGTGTATTTTTTATATTATTTTTAAGTTTGTAGAATTTCCTTTCTTAAGAATATTTCTGATTTAATACTTGAGTAAGAAAATATTTGCTGTTGAAAATTGTATCGTGTTTTATTATTTTTTTATTTATTTATTTATTTATTTAGATCCACCAGTGATGATTACAATACATATATTACAAAGTAGAAAAAATACAGATTAAAGCTTAAAGCTAATTGCATCATCTTTTAAGGTGGATACATATGTTTCTATAAATTTTTTTTTTTTTAGAATCGATGTGATTTGGAAACTCTTTGTAACGAAAATGGGTCACGATGAAGAAACAAATATAAATGTATACAATTAATTCAGCGAGAGAATGAGATAGAAAAAACATTACACTTTTTGTTATACATAATTTATTTCATTAAAATATAAAATAGTTCAGCTAAAAAAACCCAAAAGCAATTTCATGCCTTATCTCGCATAGCAGGGTGGACAGAGAAACCTGTGTCAAGGCACGCCGCTTCGATTTTGGGCAGAAAATGGAGAACGAAGTCCTTAACACTAGGTTCTCTGGGTTTGAAAATCAAACCAATCATGTCCAAAAGTTAGCCTACACTTGCTTACATATTTGTTTTATACTAAAAAATGAAATTTTCAATTCAGACATTGCATTATTCGGTATCTGAATGCAAGATGCACACTGGATCCATTTCAAGCTGTCGTTGTATCCAAAGTTCCCAAGAGCCTTCAAACATTCACTTGTAAAGCTACGATGTGCTTAGAATAGTAATAAAATTGTACAGATATTGTAGATTACAACGAAAAAATATATCTAACATTTATAGTGAGAATTGACTTACATGTCCATGATTATTGTATTTTTATGTCTTTTTCGTATGTTTTCCCTTGATTTATTATAGAGAGGAGTTTCGATAGTGAAGGTGAGCTTTAATGTGTATTTTAAATACATTGACTACATAGGTTATAAGTATTGGATACTGCTTCGAGCCTTTTCATACAATATCATAGGCCGCAGCAAGGTGAATTCATGAAATATTACGTGCTTTTTTTTATGGATAACGGATGACAAACGAGCAGAAAGACCACCTGATGGTTAATGGTTACCTTCGCCCATGAACATCTACAACACCAGAGATGTTGTAGATGCGATGCCAACCTAGAGGATACAGATGGAAGGGAAGGACAATGTAGAAGTCCGCTATCGGAACCACCACATTTTGGGGAAAAGATGGGTGGGAAAGGGGAAATCCTGGTTTATATACCATCGAACCGGAACACATCATTAGATATTTGGCGGTTCGTCTTTGACATGACAGTGGTCGCGAGCCAGACGGAGGACGAACCTATCTACCACCAAACTACTGGGATACCCGCCTCTTACGGGACGTTACCCAGCGGCGGAGGGGAATTGTATTCTAACCCTGTCCCCTCACAGAGAAAGAAAAATTCCTTTTAGAAAAATTATAATAAGAATAAGAAAGCAGCTAACTCGTATACAACCTTATTTTGGTGGTCTATAAATACAATTTTAATATAAAAGAACACTGACTTCATTCATTCATGCACTAATAGTAACTATTTACGGATAACTCAGAAACCTAGTAAAAAGTTATGTGGTAACACACACAGAACTCCTTCCTTTTTTTAAAAGTCGGTTGAATATTTGTAATGTGTTGTTATATTTATAATATACATGATAGACAGGGTTATAAGCTGAGAAATGCTTATCCTAGCAGCTGCTCCTTATATGTTATTGTAGCATATCTAAAATACAATATAGGGTACATGTATTTGGTTTAAGTTAACGACTTGTGGGTTCGATTCCCATTCAAAAAAATGTTTAAATTTAACATTTTTTTTTAACTTCACGCTGTAACCCCTATAAAGCGGGGTAGGCAGAGAAAACCAGAGAACCTAGTGTTAAGACACTCCATTCTCTTTCAACAATTCCGTTCCCCACTTTCCGCCGAATTGAGGCATTGCGG
Organism: Philaethria dido; assembly: GCA_033558755.1. Lineage (NCBI taxonomy): Eukaryota > Metazoa > Arthropoda > Insecta > Lepidoptera > Nymphalidae > Philaethria > Philaethria dido. The sequence goes on from JAKGSA010002322.1 coordinate 14,744, forward strand.
GTTGAGTGGCGGAACTTAACGCCGCGCTTTGCCTTGTTACCAAACCCAAGAAATGAAAATACTAAATTTTACATTTCCTGGAGTGGGAATCGAACCCACAACCTGTCGCGTTTACAGTCGCACGCTTGTGCCTCTGCGCCACGACAGGCGTTATTTAGGTTATATTTAAATTATTTTCATTTTTCCGCTCTCGTTTCTCCTTTCTCTACTATGTCCAGGTAAAGTGGGGCGTTCAGTTCTGCACTCCATATGCAATGACCCTATTTCCTAAATATTTTATCATATATAGCCATATATTGTGTATGAGTTAATTTTACTTTAATTAGCTCTTTTTTTTCTGTTATTTAGCTGTTTTTTTTATTAATCTTCTTTTTTTTTAATATTAATGTCTTTATAAAAAAAGTGAGCAACACAAGACCTACTATATGACAATGAATTGATAAATGTTTTGTTTAAGAATGTATTTATAGTATGTACCATTGGCTTCCTAATAAATAAATAAACGGAGGGTGTAGAGACTAGAAGCACCCGGATTATATATTATGCTTGGAAGAAAAAGCCTCATAGGCTCTAATCATTGTTGTATTAAATAAAGACACAAGCATGACGTGACATAACTGATTAATTGTATAATAAATGACATAAATACGTCATTCACATAATTTGTCAGTCACGTCATGACAGAAATAGTGAACAACGAGCTCCCGTTAATGGTCGTACTGTAATTAAAGTTATTTTTTAATGTACAGCTTGTACGTACTGTGAATAGCAACGAGGTGATGTGTGGAAATTAAAAATGGTACAAGTGGTTTTTTTCTGATAAAATAATTAATTAATTATTTTTTTCTGTCGCCTGTCGTGGCGCAGAGGCACAAGCGTGCGACTGTAAACGCGACAGGTTGTGAGTTCGATTCCCACTCCAGGAAATGGATTTTTTCATTTCCTGGGTTTGGTAACAAGGCAAAACGCGGCGTTGAGTTCCGCCATTCAGCACGCAATGCCTCAATTCGGCGGAAAGTGGGGAACGAAGTGTCTTAACACTAGATTCCCTCTGCCTACCCTGCTATATGCGGGATACAGTGTGAAGTTAAATGATATCAGTACACAAAAAGCAAATTCACACTTCTTCAAACATAGAAGGGTATGTCAGAGAGAATTTTGTGTATAAGCACTTCATTCTCTACTAACTGCTCAAATTTAAGAAATTACGTGTTACGTGGCGAAACTCAACGCCGCGCTTTTTGTCACTAGAGCAAAGAAATAATATTTAAGATTTTAACAAAAACAAGGAAAAAAAGAAAAGTAGAATTACGAATGACTTAAAAATTATTAGTCCGATCTTAACTAACTTTACAAATAATTTTAATTCATATAATTATTTCTCCGAATGGGAAAGCCCATGAGTAAGGTATAATATTATCAATAAAGGAAATACTTTGAATCCCTTGTTACGAAATTGGCATACATATAGTATTTACGGAGAAGAAGTATAATAATGTTGATGTATTGAATTCTTTTCTTATTTATTTGAATTATATTTAAAAGCTTGTTACTTCAAGAATTGTTTTCAATGCATTCCATTACGCCGCAGTCATTTTGATCTGTCACATCAAAATCCCCACTGTTTCCTCTTACACAATTCTTAATTATTACTCATAAATAAATCCTAAAATATATAAATAAAACAAAAGTACAATTAATCATATTAACGTCTATATTTTTATTATATTCTATTTAAAGTTATATTAGCGCCTGTCCCGTAGCGCAAGGGGCTGGGCGATGCAGTGTAAACACGACGGTTGTGGGTTCGATTCCCACTCCGGAAATGTTAATATTTTCATTTCTGGAGTTTGTCTAAAGCAAAAGCCGCGGCGTTGAAGTTCCTCCACTCAGCACTCAATGCCTCAATTCGGCCAGAAGAGACAGAACAGGTGTCTTAAATTAGGTTCTCAGGTTCCCTCTGCCTACCCTGCGGGGTACAGCGTAGTTAAAAAATATAAATTTTCAATTATCTGATCTGGTAAGACAAAGCGCGATGTTGACCTCCGCCACATGTTACATGGCAAGCAACGTCTAAAATTCGGCCTCAATTCGGAGGATGAAGTGTCTTGACACTAGGTTCTCACTACCCTGCTGTACGGGATTAAGAGTGAAGCTATTATAAAATTATTTTCAATTCTCCGCTCTGATAAAACTAAACCTGGCCTTATGTTGCCTGACCTAATTTTGTCGTACCTTATTATGTTGCCTGGCCTTATGTTGCCTGGCCTTATGTTGCCTGGCCTTATGTGTCACACAACACGCAACGTTCCGAATTCGGGCGTGTTTTAACACTATGTTATCCCTGACTCCCCAGCTAGGCGGGATAAAGAATGAAGCTGAAAGAAAACAATAAAAACTTTACAACAGTTCCGGCTATCAATATCCTGATAGTGAAGTAAGAATTTACTATCGTTTAAGTATTACTAATTGTGTATGATATATAATTAGCACGAAAAAGTAGGACAATATATTTAGGAAACGAAAAACATTTTTAGAAAACGTATAAAAATTAGGTCAATCTGGTTTCATAGAGGTGCAGGTTCGTTCGTTTTATTAAAATAGGACAGGTATAATATTATTTGTCTTAAGTAATAAAACAAATTTACACTTTATCTCGAATAGGATGGTACTCAGATAGAACCTAGTGTCAAGACACTCCAGTTTCTACTCTCCGCCTAAATTGGAGATGTTGCGTGTTGAGTAGTGGAAATCAAACCATACAGTCATACCATACATACATAAAGTGAAACGGAAATGTTGAAAGAGAATGGAGTGTCTTAACACTAGGTTCTCAGGTTCCTTCTGCCTACCCCGTTATATGCGGGATACAGCGCGAAGTTAAAAAAAAATAATATAATCGTTTTCCCCGAGTGGGATTTGAATACACAACCAATCGCATTCAGTCAGAGGCTGTCCCAATACGCTGTGATAGCCCTAAAGATATAATATAAAGATATAATATTTTGAAGTGAAATTTCTTCACAATTGTCATAATTTAAAACTTAATGTAAGGAATATTTTCATTAAAATATATTATTAAGATAATTGAATAAAATGCTAAGTGCATTCTAGTAAATTATTACAAATAACTATCATACAAAAATAGAATTTTTAAAATTGCTTAATCCAATAAAAAGTTATGCAGTGACACATAAAAATATTGTCAAATTAAAAATCTCCTTTTTGTAAAGTCCGTTAAAAAAAATTATACAAGATTAATCAATGATTAACTGACTTCTTCGCGTTCGAGTGTTATCACTTTAAGTTACCGAATGATAAATACATTGCCATCTACCGGCGAATATAAAAATTATAAAGTAGAAACTACGTTGCCATCACTTAGTTGTTATATCTTCTACTACTTAGTAATTTCATATATTGCCACTAGATGGCTCTTCTGGATGGCCATTCTTGTGGACAGCATAATTAACATTTAGTATTTTTATTTCCTCACTCTGGTAACAAGACAAAGCGCGGCGTTGAGTTCCACCACTCAGCACTCAATGCCCCAATTTAGCGAAAAGTGGGAAATGGAAATCTAAACAGAACGGAGTTTCTTAATACTAGATTCTCTGGTTGTGCGGTGACCCTGCTATGTGCGGGATAATGCGTGAAGCTTTATATATTTTTATTGGTTTAATCGAATGAAAGAACCTTGAATTTTCAAAAATACGAATACTGAATAACGGAATGTCTTAACCTTAGGTTCTGTCTGAATACCCTAAGCAGAAAAAAAGCGTGAATTAAAATATACGCGATTAATTCAGTTTCAAATAGTTACATTTGATAAAGTCCTCGGGGAAATATATTTAATTTATTTTCATTTTCCCGCTCTACTCTCTCTTCTATATATTATTTTTTTCTGCTTTATCTCTTCACTGATAAGGCAAAAAAAAAATAATCAATGGGTTGTACTTCTTTTTTGTATTGAGAACCGGCAAAAGTGAAAACTTGAATATTAACGTATATTTTGGAATGGTTAGGGAATAATTTTGCACGAATTGCTTTTATTATCAATATAAAAGTATTATTACTTATGTGGTAAAATAAAATATTTATCTATAGCGCTATAGTACACAATAACTATTTATATTACATAAAAAAGTTTACACCTCAGAACTATTACAATTACTTTAGATTATAAAGTTTATCATCAAAGAAAAATCTTATGAATTTTGGATCAGGGTCACGTGTGCTGACGCGAATTTAGTATTTTTTTCACAACAAAAAGTGCACGACGCCGCTAAAGAAGTTTTCTATTCAAAAAATAAAATAAAAATTATATAAAGAATTTAAATGAATATAATTTCAAGTTAAGTAAGAGAGTATGATAGCAGGAGTGGGAGTGGAAGCCAATAAATAATAAATAGTAAATGTTTAATTCATATCATCGTACTCGTATCTAATGTGGAGCCGCTGATTGATTCTGACATTTCATATTTCGCGAGAATGTGGTTGTTTAATATTCGATGCTTTATTATAATATAATATAGAGGAAGTAGGTATTGAACGGAGTGTCTCAACACTACGTTCTCTCTGCCTAAACTTTTATATATTATATAGAATGTGAGTGAGACAAAAAAATTATACCAATTTTTTTTGCAGCTCCACTTTTTTTCCCGTAGAGAATGCAGAGAAAAACTTTGTGTTAAGACACTTTCTTTTCCCTTTGCTTCAATGTGTGTTGGATGGGGGAGCTTAACACGCTTTGGTTCACCAAAACTGAAGAATGAAAATCATTTAAATATGAAATTTTGGCCTATTGGGTACGAACCCCCACCCACTCGCATTTATAATCAGATGCTATCTCATTGCGACACGATGGCTTCATATTTATTTTAAAATATTTGTTTTATTTTCGGCGTTGAGTTCCGCCACTCAGCACGCAATGCGTCAATTTAGCGGAAAGTGGGGAACGGAGTGTCTTGACACTAGGTTCCCTCTATATGCGGGCTATATGCGGGATACAGTGTGAAGCTATGTATGTATGTACGTATGTTTTTCTTAAGACTTTAAAGTCTCAATGGTAATCTTTTGACAAGTAATTGATGAATGAGAGCCAAAGGAACAATCGCTTATAAATCTATCTCAAAATCTATTAAATAGGAGTATTATAATTTATGTGCCAATACTTAAAAGATTTTTTTTTTAACTTCACGCTGTATCCCGCATATAGCGGGGTAGGCAGAAGGAACCAGAGAACCTAGTGTTAGGACACTCCATTCTCTTTCAACAATTCCGTTCCCCAC